>KQ996478.1:48188-76630 GCA_001598015.1 Dorcoceras hygrometricum
TTGCGCAAAGGGGGAGTAGGATTTTTGATAAGCTTATCATCTTTAGCAGTATCTAGCAAGCCCCAGCTTTCAGATGTTGAAGTAGTGAGTGAATTTCCGGAGGTCTTCCCAGAAGACATATATGGACTGCCACCTGATAGAGAATTGGAGTTTGCAATTGATTTAGTGCCAGGAGCAGCACCTGTTTCTAGACCACCTTATCGTCTTGCTCCATCAGAGATGAAAGAATTAAAAGAGCAAATACAAGAGCTGCTAGGCAAGGGCTTTATTCGACCAAGTACATCACCATGGGGAGCCCCTGTTTTGTTCGTCAAGAAGAAGGACGGGAGTCTAAGGCTGTGCATAGACTATAGAGAGTTGAATAAGTTGACAATTAAAAATAAATATCCTTTTGCCTAGAATTGAGGACCTGTTTGATCGGTTGAAGGGATCGATAGTTTTCTCTAAGATTTATTAAGGTTTGGTTACCACCAATTGAAGATAAAACCATCGGATATTTATAAAACAGCCTTTAGAACGCGATATGGTCACTACGAATTTTTGGTAATGCCTTTTGGACTCACTAATGCCCCCTCTGCTTTCATGGACTTGATGAACCGAGTTTTCCAACCTTTCTTAGATCAGTTTGTAGTTGTGTTTATTGACGATAATTTGGTGTATTCCAAGAACAGAATCGAACACGCAAACCACCTGAGAACAGTGCTTCAGAATTTGAAAGACAAGCAGCTGTTTGCCAAGTTTAGCAAATGTGATTTTTGGTTGGAAAAGGTTTATTTTCTCGGGCATATTATATCCAAAGATGGATTTGAAGTAGACCCATCCAAGGTGGAAGCCGTTCGTGACTGGCCGATACCAACATCAGTTACAGAGGTTAGAAGTTTTCTGGGTCTAGATGGTTACTACAGACGCTTCATTAAGGGATTTTCAAAGATATCTGTTCCCTTAACCTCGTTGACTAAAAAGTTGAGCAAATTTGAATGGACCCGTGACTGCCAAACCAGCTTTGAGCAATTGAAGCAGGCCTTGATTGAGGCTCCTGTGTTAACGATGCCGTCCGATCAAGGGAAATTCGTCATCTACACAGATGCGTCGAAGTTGGGATTAGGAGTTGTTTTGATGCAAGATCGGAGAGTAATTTCCTACGCTTCCCGACAGTTGAAAAATCACGAAAAGAATTATCCCACTCACGACTTAGAGCTGGCAGAAGTCGTTTTTGCCTTAAATATTTGGAGGCATTATTTGTATGGGGAGAAATGTGAAATATTCACGGATCACAAAAGCCTGAAATACTTCTTCACTCAGAAGGAATTAAACATGAGGCAGAGGAGATGGTTGGAGTTGGTGAAAGATTGCGACTGCACGATCAGCTACCACCCAGGTAAGGCTAACGTGGTTTCTGATGCTTTAAGTAGAAAGTCTGTGGGACTATCACAACTCATCGCCCACAAATCATTAGCAGCTGATATTGAGAAGTTTGGCTTAGAGCTGGTTCCCAGCAGCTGCAATTCAGTTGTAGCTGGTACCTCAATGAGATCAAATGTGTTGGGACCAAATTCGTGAGGGTCAGCTGAGAGATGAGCAACTACAGAAGTGGGTTAAACAAGACAGGGAAAGAGGCGGCAACCTCTATTTTTCAGACGATGGCATAATCAGATTTCAAGGAAGAATTTGGGTGCCGCAAGTAGATACTTTGAGATCGGATTTAATGGAAGAAGCTCATGCAACCCCATACTCTATGCATCCGAGAAGTACCAAGATGTATAAAGATCTTCAGAAGTTGTACTGGTGGCCGGGCATGAAAAGAGATGTCGCCAAATTTGTTTCTGAATGCTTAACGTGTCAATTGGTGAAAGCTGAACACCAGCGACCAGCAGGGATGTTGAAGTCGTTGCCTATTCCGGAGTGGAAATGGGAATGTATTGCTATAGACTTTGTGATTGGATTACCTAGGACTGCCCAAGGTTATAATTCTATTTGGGTTATTGTAGATAGACTTACGAAATCTGCTCCTTTCCTGCCAGTGAAGACAACCTACGATGTGAGCAGATATGCAGAGTTGTATGTGAAAGAGAAATCAGACTTCATGGTGTTCCTGTATCGATTGTATCTAATAGGGATTCCAAGTTTACGTCTGCATTTTGGAAAAAAGTTTGCAGCGAGCTTTGGGAACCAAGTTGACATTTAGTACAACCTTTCATCCCCAAACCGATGGACAATCAGAAAGAGTAATCCAGATTTTAGAGGATTTACTCAGAGCATGTGTTATAGATTTCTCAGAAAGTTGGGATTTGAAACTACCATTGGTGGAATTTGCGTACAACAACAGTTTTCAAGCTTCCATCCAGATGGCACCATACGAAGCTCTATATGGACGCAAATGTAGAACGCCTCTTCATTGGGATGAGATAGGAGAGCAAGATGGTCTAGGACCAGATTTGGTGGAGCAACCGTGAGTGTTGTTAGAAAAATTAAGGAAAGGATGAAAGCTGCTCAAAGCAGACAAAAGAGCTATGCGGAAAATAGACGAAGGGAACTAAGTTTTGACGTTGGTGATCACGTCTTTTTAAAAGTGGCTCCAATGAAGGGGGTGATG
This sequence comes from Dorcoceras hygrometricum, assembly GCA_001598015.1. Lineage (NCBI taxonomy): Eukaryota > Viridiplantae > Streptophyta > Magnoliopsida > Lamiales > Gesneriaceae > Dorcoceras > Dorcoceras hygrometricum. The sequence continues at coordinate 50,782 of KQ996478.1, forward strand.
CATTTTGGAAAGAAGGGAAAATTGAGTCCCAGGTATATAGGTCCCTACGAGATACTGGACAGAGTAGGAACATTGGCCTATCGATTAGCACTTCCGCCTCATCTATCTTCAGTGCATAATGTATTTCATGTATCAGCCTTAAGAAAGTACGTCCCCCACCCATCGCACATATTGACTGCTGAACCAGTTCATTTAACGCCAGATTTAAGCTATGAAGAAAGAACAGAGAAGATCCTTCTTAGAGATATTAGAAAACTGAGGAATCGTAGCATCCCAATGGTTAAAGTTCAGTGGTCGAATCAAACCGAACGAGAAGCTACGTGGGAAACGGAAGCTGATATGCATAGTCGTTACCCAGATTTTTTCGGTAAGTAAATTTCGAAGACGAAATTTTTATAAGGTGGGTAGAGTTGTAGCGCCCCAAAATCCATAGGACCACAAATTCTAATCCTTATATATTGAGGATCCATTTCTAATTTCAGATTTCAGCATTATTTATTTGTCCAAGTAGCTGATTTCTTATTTCTTAGATTTCATAAGGTACAGAGGTCCGATCAGTTGTCACCCGAGCGTAGCCAAGAAATTTTCAAACTTTACAAATAAAATGGTTTTGGATGGGGGAATGGTTAAATTTCAGATTTTTATGTAGTACATTTACAAATTAAAACATTGACAGGGAATTTTAAGAAAATTTTCTGAAGTACGCCTGGTTTACCATGCCTACTTGAGTGTTGTCCCCTGTTACAAATCAGACTCCCATGCCTATGGTCCAAATTAAAACATTGACAGGGAATTTTAAGAAAATTTTCTGAAGTACGCCTGGTTTACAATGCCTACTTGAGTGTTGTCCCCTGTTACAAATCAGACTCCCATGCCTATGGTACATGGACTATAAGTTAATTCTTTTGCAAGAAAATATCCATTTTTGCATCAAAGAAAATAGGAAGCTCATCGTTGCGCTTGGGAAGACTCTCTGTTCGTGATCTGCTGTATCTCGTGATTCCTTCGTATTGAGACAAGTAAATTTGATTCTTGCTACGCCATGAAAGCTTATGTATTGTTTACGCTTCATTTCATGATTCTTGCCTAAGCTATGTTTAATATCAGCCTTTGCTCATGTTCTGCTGATATTATAATGTATGTTTAATGTTCGGGTTCGCAGTGGATTATGTTGGAACTCAAATGTATTTTACAAAGTTGATGGTGTTGATTTTTAAACGCTGAGCATTTCATATTTCCAACTCATGAAGATTAGGATGTTCTTCTTTTCTCTGGTGAATGACAGCGTCCGAATTTGACTCCACGAAGTTGGAAATGCTAGTCGAAACAGAACTAAGTCTGGTTTGATAGGTGAATTATGATATTGTGGATGTTGTTCGTGACGTTATCGTATTTCATAACCATCAGCTGGTTTACTGTTCATATCGTATTTCATAACCATCGACTAGTTGCTATGTTGCGACTGGTTGCGATGTTGCGACTGGTTGCTATGTTGCGACTGGTTGTTATGTTGCGACTGGTTTTGCTTGCGACTGGTCACTGTTGCTTGCGACTGATCTCTTTCCCTTAAGTACTTCACTGCTGATTTATATCCATCGTCTGGTTTTCTTTCACCTGTTGATCGCTCTTACCCAACGACTGGTTGTTCTCGAACCAACGACTGGTTGATCTACTGTTACTCCGTTGACCAAATTAATTGTGTTGACCACCGATATGTACCCATCGACTGATCTACTGTTCACTCAGCTGATTTTCTTGCCAACAACTGAATTTATCCCAACTGCTGATTTTCTATGTCTCGTGTCAGGCCTCGTGCTCACAACAGATAAACACATGCGGAAGCTATCAAAAAATGGGTAAAATTTTCGCTTTTAGGCCCGACGGTTTTAAACATATAATTTAAAATAAAGCGATACTTAAAATAAGTTTCCCAAATCATAAAACAAGCAACAACAAAGCATACATAATCCATACATGTATCATATCAGATAGGAGGTGGAGTTTGAACCAGTAGCGACGTGTTAGTGTTTATCGAAGGCCTGCGTTTCCGCGATGTTCATTTTGTATTTTGCTATTTTTGTTGTCTTTGATCTTAGTCAAATCTGTATTGAGATCTGTTACAACAAAGTTGAATTCAGATAGAGTTCAATAGTTGTAATATCACGATTTCGCATTTTGCACTTTGAATTTGTAATGAAGGCCGGTTTTATTTTATGGCGCCAATGGTTGTATTTCGATTTTTTTTATGAGCAAGGCAATACAGATTGTTCTATTTATTATTCTGCCCTTATATTTTCCTTTTATTTCCTTTTTTTTCTCGATCTCGTGACTCCCATGGGGTTTGGGGCGTCACATCTAGCTTGATTGAACCACTCATTGGGGTAGCTGCTGAAGAGCATTTGTCCATCCCAAACTTCTTCAGAATTTCCTTTGTATATTTAGCTTGATTGATGAATATGTCATCTTCAAGATGTTTGACTTGTAATCCTAGGAAAAATGTAAGCTCTCCCATCATGCTCATTTCGAATTTATCTTGCATCAGTTTGGAGAATTTTTCACACAGTTTAGGATTAGTCGAAACAAAGATCATATCATCAACATACATCTGGCTAATAAGACATGATTAGTTGTAACAAATTTAAATAGAGTATTATCTACGGATCGAATGATAAAATCATGATCAATTAAAATTTGGACAGGTTATCATACCAAGCTCTTGTGCTTGTTTCAGACCGTACAAAGATTTATCCAATTTATATACGTAATCTGGTCTGGTATGATCCAAGAAGCCAGGAGGTTGTGCAACATACACTTCCTAATTTAGGATGCCCTTTAAGAATTTACTTTTAACATCCATTTGATAGACTTTACAAATTTTAAATGCAGCTTATGTAAGAAATATGCGTATTGCTTCTTAATCTGGCTACGGGTGCAAAGGTCTCGCCAAAGTCTATTCCTTCTTCCTGCCGATAGCCTTGTGCCACTAATCTAACCTTATTTCTAACAACATTACCATTTTCATCTAAGTTGTTTCTAAAGACACATTTATTCCTATTACAGTCTTATTTGTAAGTCTAGGAACTAAGTGCCATACTTTGCTACGTTCAAATTGACTAAGTTCATCCTGCATAGCTTCTATCCAGCTTGGATCAGCTAAGGCCTCATCTATCATCTAAGGTTCTATATATGAGATGAATCAGAGTTAAAATATTCGTTATCATATGGCCTCGAGTCCTAAGAGGTGAAGTAGGGCAATCGATGACCTGTTCAGGTGGATGATTTTTATTCCATCGAAAACCAGGTCTGTAGGAGGTTGCTGCTTCCTCAGGTAGAGTAATTAATTCGTCCTCATCATCCAGGTTGATAATTGACTTGTTTGGGTCATCAGCTGATGTGCGATCTGCATCAGATAGCGTACAATCTTCATCGGCTTGCCTGCGATCTGCATCAGCATGCTCGTGATCTGTATCAGCTTGTATGAGATCTAAATCAAACTACGCCTGATCTGTATCAGCATGGACGATATTTGCATCAGCTTGCGTGCGTTCTGCATCAGATTGGATGACTTCTGCTGGTCTTTGAACCTGTAACTCACCATCGCTTGATTTAAGAAGGAAGTAGCTTCTAATCGATTGCTAATATCATTAAGAGAAGCTATATAATTCAAAGAAAAACTGGAATCATCAAATTTAACATGTATTGAATCTTCAACTATCAGCGTTCTGTTGTTAAAAATGCAATAAGCTTTGATGACAGCAGAATAACCAAGAAAACTGAATCTCAGAACTTGCATCAAAATCAGTTAAATGCATTTTACATTCTTATGAATGTAACATCGACAAACAAAAACTTTAAATATGCAATGTCTGGTTGCTTGCCATTCCAAATCTCATATGGTGTATTTTGCTGTTTCTTGTTAATCATAGATATGTTTTGTGTATAGCATACAATGTTCATCGCTTCAGCACAAAATTGTTGAGAAATCCCGGAATCAGCAAGCATAGTTCTCGTTGCTTCTTTTACAGTACGATTAGCGCTCAGCAAGCACGGGCTGTTGAGGTGATCTAGCCGTAGATAACTATGCCTGATTCCTTTATGTTCAAGGTAAGAGGGTAATGTTAGATTTAAAAACTCAGTACCATGATCACTCCTAATACGATCGATAGAAGAAGATTTTTCATTTTGAAGACGGTTTTAAAATCTTTATCAGCTGGTCTGCAGTCTGATCTTTTGATTTTAAAAATATTACCCAGGTAAACCTGGAGTAATGGTCGACAATCACTAGGGTGTACTTCATTCCCCCTAAGATGGGTATCTGGTTAGAACCAAATAGGTCCATGTGCAACAGTTCCAAGCTCCGGTAAGAAGAGTTCAGCCCTTGTTCTTAAAATTAGACATGACTTGCTTTCTGAGCTGACATGTTGAACACGATTTATCTTTTGTAAAATCAATTTTGGGTAAAATGGTGACCAAATCTTGCTTACACAGACTGGCTATAGTTTTAAAATTTGAATGATTCATGCCGTTTATGCCACAACCATGCTCTCACCAGCTGATCTGACCACTTTACATTTTAAGTGTTACCCGACCTGTGTCTTTTTAGGACGGTCATACCATCTGGGTTCTGAACTGTGCATGTGTGTTTGTGAAATTTTACTACATACTCATTATCACATAATTGACTAATGCTTATCAGATTATAGCACATATTTTCAACAAGCAGCACGTCATTTATAATAATTTTACCATGGACAATCTTACCCTTGCCCATAGTTTCACCAGTTGAGTTATCACCGAAGACAATTTTTGGTCATCTGGTGTATTTGATGTCCGAAAGCAACTTGTGATTACCGGTCATGTGTCTGGAACATCCACTGCCAGATATCATTCTGATTTCTTGAACACCTACAATCAGGATATAGATTTTGGTACCCAATTTTACTTGGGTCCAGATTGGATTAACCCTTTCGGGACCCATACTTGAATTACCTTAACTGTTTTTCCCGTGTATGCGTCCAATAGGGTGTGTGCTGAAATATTATGTGATCTTTTGAATCTTGGTTTCACATTCTGACCATTCAGATCGTGTCTGAGCCGAACTGCTCTGTTATGCTTCCTTACCTTCACTGAACTACGCCTTTGCTGGTGCAGATCAGATGAATGTGAACCAGCTTTCGCTCGGTCCTTGTCCAATCTGTTCTTTAGCCAGCTGGGCTTGGAGTTCTCAGATTCAGCATAGCCTATACCATATTTTCCCTTATGGTTCAGCTCAGACACGTTCTGGTCATCATACTTAACCGATTCAAGTGTGTCATTTATCATACTGGCTTTGACAAAACCATTATTTTGATCTTGTCATTTGCGAGCTGATTGAGTACTAGTCTCACTAGTGCTACTTTCGTCAGAGCTAAAGCCTAGTTCGGTTTGTCATTAAATGGCTTCTGGACTTCATGCATCTTGCCTAATGAAACAGAAGATTTTTTCCAAGAGCTCATCACCATATTTAGTCTATCATTTCAGATGTGAGCTCGTTAGACTTGGATCTCAAAGATTCATTCTCCGTTATCATCTTACTTAACTCAGTCCTTTGTCTGTCTGAGTCATCAAGTTGTAAACAGCTTGTGTCATCTGACTTGTCTTTCATACACCCATTTTCAGCTTTAACATCCTCAAAAGTCTGAAATAGCTTCTTGTACTCATAGACCATTTCGTTAAATGCATTAATATTCTCGTGTAAACATACTATTCGTGAAGTAAAATACCTCATCAGTGTCATCAACCATCAGACACTGTAATTCCTCTTCACTGTCGCTTGATGAGCTGCTGTAAGTGCTCTCATCTGAGTCAGAGTCGGCCCACTTGCTTTTGCTTTCCTCTGCAACTAGCACTTTGCAATCCCGCCTCTTGATGTATGGTTTCTTGTTAGAGCGGTGTCTTCAATGATCTGAAGTCTTTCTGTAATCCTGCTTTTGTTTCAACCAGTTTGCAGCAAAATGTTCTGGTCTTGCCACATTCAAAACATTTAATATCATTAGAATTCTGTTTAGATTTATGTGCTTTAATTGAAAAAGATGGCGATTGAGTTCTTCTCATGAATTTCACAAACTTCTTAACGAAGAGGGACATAGCATCGTTGCTGATTTGCTCAGCTATCTTCAGTTAAAGCTAAGGCTTGTGTAGGTTGAGACGTGGAAGGTCCTTCTTCCAATCTGGTATCTAGTTCGAATTCATAGGTCTTCAGATTTGCGAATAAGTCGTGGAGCTCCAGTTGTTGAGGTCTTTGGATTCCCTCATAGCCATCATCTTTACATCCAACTACGTGGGAAGAACTCTCATGACTTTCAGGGCAAGATCTCTGTTGCTGTATTCTTTGCCCAATCTGGTCAGCTCTATCACCACTGAGCTGAATCTCTCATCAAACGCAGTCATCGTTTCACCAGACTTCATCTTCATGGATTTAAATTTCTGCAGGGCTACTGTGAGCTTGTTTTCTTTGGTTTCTTCATTGCCCATGCAGATCTGAATTAGCTTCTACCAGATTTCCTTAGCCATTACGCAGGTCTGAATTTTACTGAACATGTTATTGTCATGCGTCTTTTAAAGGATATCATTTGCCATGTTGTCCAAGTTAGCTTTCTTTTTGTCTTCCGACGTCCACTCCAGTCTGGGCTTCTCAACCCATTGTGCTGCACCTGAGGAGATGGCCATGGCAGTATTTGGCTTCATAATCTTTATAGGACCATGATAATGAACCATATATCGTCATCTTGAGCCGCTATGTGAGCTTTCATCCTTATCTTCCAGACTTCGTATTCCTCCTTAGAAAGCATAGGAATTTTATTGTGAGAAATCGACATATTTAATATTTCAAATAAACACCATTGTTCAGACGTTGAGATAATCGTGCTTTGATACCACTTGTTGGATCGAAAATAGAGTTGAAATACAACTCGGGAGTTCAAAAGGGAGGTTGAATAAACCCGACTGAAGATAACTGTCATGTCAATGCAACTATTCCAACTAGATTTTTCGCAAAACTATTTTCAAAAAGATTTTGATATCCTTCGGCTTACCTCTAATCTGAGTTACCAGCTTTGAGGATCTCAGTGTGCTACTGTTCTCTCGAGTAACAAAGATTTGTGCGGAATGAACTCGATTGAACAGTGAACAGATAAACAAAACTGAAAGTTGTAAAGATAAAAACTCAATGCAGTAAAGTAAAAGGGACAATAGTTTGTTTCTGGAAGTTCGAAACTTAAACTCCTACATCTCCCTTCTTCCTTGTCCAGGAAGGATTCTACTGGAAGACTGTGATTACAGCAGCTCCTGCTCTAACCCGATCCGACAGCCCGCAAGCTGCAAGAACTCCTAGTACTTCTACTACAGAAACAGGTGCGCGATCTGTTCTGCAAATACAATGTTTTCTCTAGTTTGTTCAAGCTTTCTCATGCTCTATGCACTCTGCTTATGATTTACAGTAAGGAAACAACACTACAGAGTGGTTACAACTCATATGAATAAATATAGTGCTTTTGGGAGCAAGGTTGTACGAGAAAGATGATGAACAATGAGCTTTTGTGTGCTGTAAAATTCTACAGCATAACAGTGTATTGAGAAAGTGTTGTTCGTGAGCTTTTACAGAATTGTATATGTTCAATGTTTTGTGTTGCTTCTGTTCATCGTTCTATATATAGAGATCTCCAGCCTCTATCAATCTTCAAATGATTTGTTGTACTGGTTAGTTGATCTTCTTTCCATTTTTGAAGAACTTCCCTTTCTTCATACCAGAATCACAGGAATGATACCGTTAGGTTTAGAAATAGCATCCGGCAATTTAACCAGTAATTAAGAACATTATTGATCTGATCTGATCTGATAGATTCACGTCTAAACTGATGACTGTGCGCTCTAAGCTGTTCTCTGTAGACGTGATCTGAAATCTTGTCAGCTCTAAGCTGTTACGTGCAAAATTGTAATCTTCTCTTGCGATCTGATCCAAAACTGCCTGATCTGTTCTCTGATGAACAGAACCTTTTACAGGTTTGATCTGATATACAATATAGAGCTGATCTGGAAAGCGTTCCTCTGATCTGTTCTGTAAACTGATAAGATAATACTGACCTGAGACTTAGCTCTTCAAGCTTTGATCTGAAATCTTATAAGCTCTAAACTGAAGGCTATTCTTGAGCTCTGAGCTGGTCTCTGTGCAGTTCCCGCTCTAAGTTGTTTCCTACGCTATCTTAGCTCTAATTGTAAGAGTAGGTACCCAACTAGCCAACTTGTGGCGTGTGGGTTTTTGTTGACTCTATGTAAAATGATCTTTATTTATGAAATTCGCATTATTTTCTGGCATTATTTATCTTCATTATTATCATTACAATTATTGGATAAATACCTTGAATGCACTATATGTTGGCGCAGCGGTGGATCCGGATCCCGCTCCCGGGGCGCAGCGGAAGATTTAAAAATTGGACCCGGGAACGGTCAATACACCTGCAAATCAGTATATAAACATACATAGGATGTTTAGATCAGTACCTTGCTGGCGTCTAGGCGCCTGGCTCCGACAATTTCACGAGGAAATCGGCACTTCAACGGTTGGCTGTGTCGGCCTCCTAATCCGGTCCACGACCGGAATCCCAATTCCTTTGTTGGTCTGCACTAGAAAACACGATGAAGATTTCACGGACGGAATCTTCTCTCCGGAACGGTCGGAACAAGTCCGACGGCGGCGGAGGCGGCGGCGACGGCGACGACGAGGCGGCGGCGGCATGGGGAGGAGAGGAGAGGAAGGGAGAATATAGCTGAGGAGCTTTTGGTACGAATCAAATGAATACCCAAGGGCCCCTATTTATAGATTTTTCATGGGCTTGAACCAGCTTAATGGGCTTGGGTCGGGCCCAGGACCAGGGTGAACATTGGTTTCAAGTCCATCATTGTGGTTCCATCATAATCCCGATCAACGATCAGATCGGACCGATCTACACAGTGTACAAAACTGAGCATTATGATGTGAAAACAATTTTTCGGACCACCTAATCCAAAATAGCAGTTTTTCCCCTGTAAACTTCAAGGATAGTCAAACTAGCCCAAGCTTAGGGAAATTGCATTTTGACCATATTTAATTTTAGGAAGTCGCACTTCCATCCTTCCTCCTCCTATACTCAACAAATTGAGCTTAATTTCCGTGCGGGAATTGAGAAATCAGTACTTGTGTGACCCTCAATGGTTACTAATAGTGCCTGCAAGAACCTAGTCGTCATGGTTAGCGTACAGTACGATCATTTCAACACAAATATCCCGATCAGATCAATGACCATTGGTAAATCGAGAGTCGCTAGAGATCCAATAACCATGCATACATCTTGGAGATCAAATAGTGACATCTCTTGTGTTACTAGGTAAACCCCATTTACCTAAAACACATCAAGTACTCTGGCCAGAGAGTTTTTTTCACACTATTATCTCCTCAGATAGCATAGGATATCCACGCACAAAGGCGAGCGGTGAATCCTCAACAACGAAGCATCGACTCCTACATGCATCGGGACCTTACCCAACCCCGCGACCTGATGACCCCAACTAAGTCGGTAAATGGGTCAAAGTGAGGCACCTATCATGTAGAGTCTCAATGAAGTTTCGAGTAATAAGGGCTAATCTGTACAACCAAGACCTCGGACTTAGTCCACTCGACAAATGATAACCACTTGGAAAGTCCGAACGAGGGTAGTTCGATAGATCACCAGGTCACTATCCATCTGCATGCTCAGAACATCACAATGTTTCCTACCAATGAAACGTGGTACTTCACATCGCAGATGCTATTGTCAAACTCGGGCGACCTTATCCTCATTTTGACGGTCCAATCGACTAGGAACGAGTTTAGAACACATAGTGACTATTAGATGTGTTTTATGATAGCCATCATATACACTATCACATCTAACATACACTATGGTGCATTCTTGGTCTTTATCCAACACAATTGTTAACATTATAAAATAATGAAGATAAAGAATGCCATTAAAGAATACGAATTTCATAAATAAAGATCGTTTTATAAAGAGTCAACAAGAACCCACACGCCACAAGTTGGCTAGTTGAGCACCTACTCTAACAATCTCTCACTTGCCCTATCAGACGCAGTCCCGTTGTTTCACGATGTTTTTCAAACAACGATCCTGGCAAGGGCTTCATAAGTGCGATCAGCAATGTTGTCTGCAGAGGCGACTCTCTCGACTTCTATGTCACCTCTAGCCACAATATCCTGGATTATGTGGTATTTCCTCAGTATGTGTTTGGATCTTTGGTGAACATCGCAGATGCTATTGTCAAACTCGGGCGACCTTATCCTCATTTTGACGGTCCAATCGACTAGGAACGAGTTTAGAACACATAGTGACTATTAGATGTGTTTTATGATAGCCATCATATACACTATCACATCTAACATACACTATGGTGCATTCTTGGTCTTTATCCAACACAATTGTTAACATTATAAAATAATGAAGATAAAGAATGCCATTAAAGAATACGAATTTCATAAATAAAGATCGTTTTATAAAGAGTCAACAAGAACCCACACGCCACAAGTTGGCTAGTTGGGCACCTACTCTAACAATCTCCCACTTGCCCTATCAGACGCAGTCCCGTTGTTTCACGATGTTTTTCAAACAACGATCCTGGCAAGGGCTTCATAAGTGCGATCAGCAATGTTGTCTGCAGAGGCGACTCTCTCGACTTCTATGTCACCTCTAGCCACAATATCCTGGATTATGTGGTATTTCCTCAGTATGTGTTTGGATCTTTGGTGAGACCTAGGTTCCTTTGCTTGCGCAACGGCACCCGTGTTGTCACAGTACACCGGGACTGGACCAACTCCTTCAGGGATTACGCCCAACTCTTGGACGAAATTCTTCATTCAAACCGCCTCTTTAGCAGCAACTGATGCTGCGATGTACTCAGCCTCAGTGGTTGAATTCGCGATGGTGTCTTGCTTGGAACTCTTCCAAGAGACAGCACCACCATTGAGCATGAATACAAATCCAGAGGTTGACATCGAATCATCCACATCACATTGGAAGCTAGAATCAGTGTAGCCTTCCAATTTCAGTTCACCACCCCCATAGACCATGCACATATTCTTAGTCCTTCGTAAGTACTTAAGAATATCTTTCACGGCCTTCCAATGCATTTTATCGGGGTTGGCTTGGTAGCGGCTCGCGACACTCAGAGCATATGCGACATCTCGTATAGTTGAGATCATGCCATACATAATACTACCTATTGCCAAGGCATACGGCACACGTGTCATACTCTCTATCTCCTCATCAGTCTTTGGACACATAGACTTAGATAGAGTGACCCCGTGGCACATAGGTAGGTGTCCTCTCTTGGAATCTTCCATAGAGAACCGCTTAAGTATGGTATCGATGTAGGTTGCTTGGGTGAGTCCGAGCATCCTTTTCGATCTATCTTTATAGATCTGTATTCCTAGAATATAGGATACTTTACCCACGTCCTTCATCGAGAATCTACTAGACAACCATACTTTTGTTGACTGCAACATTCCTACATCATTCCCAATGAGTAGAATGTCATCAACATAAAGTACAAGGAATGTCACAGCATTTTTAACTACCTTCTTATACACACATGACTCCTCGGGATTCTTGATGAAACCAAATTCTTTAATTATTTCATCAAATCTCAGGTTCCAACTTCTCGATGCTTGTTTGAGACCGTAGATCGATCTCTGAAGTTTGCATACTTTATGCTCACTTTCTACAGATGTGAAACCCTCAGGCTGCGTTATATAGATCTCTTCCTTAATGTTTCCATTAAGGAACGCAGTTTTCACATCCATTTGCCATATCTCATAGTCGTACCATGCGGCTATGGCTAATAGGATTCTAATTGACTTGAACATTGCGACTGGTGAGAAGGTTTCATCATAGTCAACACCTTGTCTTTGAGTGTAACCTTTTGCGATCAGTCGCGTCTTGTAGTTCAGTACCTTACCATCAGGCCCAAGTTTTCTCTTGTATATCCATTTACACCCAATAGGAACTATTCCTTCGGGGGGATTAACAAGGGTCCAAACTTGGTTTGAATGCATTGAGTCAATCTCATATTGTATTGCTTCAAGCCACAAATTAGAATCAGCATCGAAAATTGCCTCCTTGAAGGTTCTTGGATCACATCCAACTGTTTGATCACTTTGATAATTTTCAAGGAGGAAACCATATCTAACAGGAGCCCTAGGAACCCTTTCAGATCTCCTAGGCGTGTCCATATCAAGTATTGGCTCTTGAGGTGCGGGAGATTCACTTGATACTTCATTTGGTTCTCGAACCTCTTCGAGTTCTACTATTTTGCCTTTTCTATCAAGTAGAAATTCCCTTTCCAGAAAGGTGGCATTTCAAGAAACAAACACTTTTGTTTCGTTTGGATAGTAGAAGTAGTATCCAATAGAATTCTTTGGATACCCAATGAAGTAACATAAGATGGATCTATTATCCAGCTTATCTCCCACTGTCTGCTTCACGTAAGCAGGACATCCCCAAATCCTCAAGTATGAGTATTTGGGTGGCTTGCCCATCCATATCTCATATGGAGTTTCATCCACCGCCTTGGTGTGGACGTTGTTCAACAACATTACCACCGTTTCGAGCGCATATCCCCAAAACGAGACAGGAAGTTCAGTGAAACTCATCATAGATAGAACCATGTCCATCAAGGTTCGATTACGACGCTCCGCTACACCATTGAGCTGTGGTGTGGACGGAGGGGTCCACTGTGAGAGAATCCCATTCTCTTTAAGATAGTCTTGAAATTCGACACTCAAGTATTCTCCACCTCGATCGGATCGAAGTATTTTAATACTTTTCCCCAACTGATTTTCTACTTCAACCTTGAATTCTTTGAACTTTTCAAAGGATTCAGACTTGTGCTTCATTAAGTACAAGTACCCATACCTAGAGTGATCATCTGTAAAGGTGATGAAGTAGGTGTGACCGGACTTAGTACCAATGCTAAGTGGGCCACACTCATCAGTGTGGATCAAATCCAATAGGCCTTGAGCACGTTCAGGCTTGCCCGTGAAGAGTATTTAGTCATTTTTCCCTTGAGACAAGACTCACAAGTTGGTAGGGAGTTAATATCAGACATATCAAACATGTCACTCCTAATCAATTTGTTCATCCTATTCAAGGAAACATGACCTAGCCTAACGTGCCAAAGTTGTGCCGGTTTCAAACTATCGTTTTTCCTTTTTATTGTTGTTGTATGTGTTTCCACATCGCGAGTTGGAACTTCTTTCAATTTTAAGGCGTATAGATCGTTTTCGTATTCCCCAATTCCAATCAAACATTCATTCTTTTATATATTGCAAATCGAATTGGCAAAATAACAAGAATATCCATCACTATCAAGCATAGAAACAGAAATGATGTTCTTTATTAATTCAGGAACAAATAAAAAGTTTCTTAACAACAACTTAAAATTTGAAGACAGAAATAAATAAACATCTCCTACAGCTACGGCCGAAACCCTTGCTCCGTTTCCAAGCCTCAAATGGGTCTCACCCTCTCTAAGACGCCGGCTTCTTGTCATTACCTGCAAATCATTGCAGATATGAGATCCACATCCGGTATCAAGTACCCAAGAAGTCGAGTTAAGAGACATTTATTTCAATGTAGAACATACATTTTGTAGTTCGCAACTGCTCGAGGTAATATGTTCATGGTCTATGGGGGTGGTGAACTGAAATTGGAAGGTTACATGGATTCTAGCTTCCAATGTGACGTGGATGATTTGAAGTCAACCTCTGGATTTGTATTCATGCTCAATGGTGGTGCTGTCTCTTGGAAGAGTTCCAAGCAAGACACCATCGCGGATTCAACCACTGAGGCTGAGTACATCGCAGCATCAGCTACTGCTAAGGAGGCGGTTTGGATAAGGAATTTCGTCCAAGAGTTGGGCATCATTCTTGATGGAGTTGGTCCAGTCCCGATGTACTGCGACAACACGGGTACCGTTGCGCAAGCAAAGGAGCCTAGGTCTCACCAAAGATCCAAACATATACTGAGGAAATACCACATAATCCGGGATATTGTGGCTAGAGGTGATATAGCAGTTGAGAGAGTCCCCTCTGCAGACAACATTGCTGATCCACTTATGAAGCCCTTTCCAGGACCGTTGTTTGAAAAACATCGCAAAACAATGGGACTGCGTCTGATGAGTAGTTGGCTATAGGGCAAGTGGGAGATTGTTAGAGTAGATGCCCAACTAGCCAACTTGTGGCGTGTGGGTTTTATAGACTCTTGTATATGACAATCTTTATTTGTGAAATACACATTTATTTATGGCATTCTTTACTTTCATTATGTTATAATGTTAACAATTATGTTGGATAAAGACCTAGAATGCACCATAGTGTATGTTAGATGTGATAGTGGATATGATGGCTATCATGAAACACATCTAATAGTCACTGTGTATTCTAAATTCGTTCCTAGTCGGTTGGGCCGTCAAAATGAGGATAAGGCCACCCGAGATTGAGACTAGCATCTGCGATGTGAAGTAACATGTTTCATTGGTAGGGACATTGTGATGTTCTGAGCATGCAGATGGATAGTCACCTGGTGATCTATCGAACTACCCTCGTTCGGACTTTCCAAGTGGTTACCATTTGTCGAAAGTCTGATGTCTTGGTTGTACTGATTTGTCCTCACTACTCGAAACGTCATTGAGACTCTAAATGATAGGCGCCTCACTTTGACCCGTTTACCGACTCACTTGGGGTCATTAGATGGCAGGATTGCGTGAGGTCCCGATACATGTAGGAGTCGATGCTTCGTTGTCGAGGATTCACCGCTCGCTTTCATGCGTGGATATCCTATGCTATCTGAGGGGATAACAGTGTATAAATCTCTTTCCAGAGTACTGGATGTGTTTTAGGTAAATGGGTTTACCTAGTAACACTCGCGATGTCACTATTCGATCTCCAAGATGTATGCATAGCTATCGGATCTTTAGCGACTCTCGATTTACCAATGATCGTTGATCTGATCGGGATATATGTGTTGAAAGGACCGTACTGTACGCTAACCATAACCAACTGGTTCTTGCAGGCACTATAAGTGATACCTAGGGGATCATGGGGCGATGTTGCTAGGCGCTTTACCATGATCCGATGGACAAGTCCGAAATTGTGATTTCGGAGTCACAATGGTTGTGGGCCCACGGCTAGTTGTATCCCTGAACCATTGAGGGTCACACAAGTACTGGATTCATGATTCCCGCACGAAAACTGAGCTCAATGTGTTGAGCATAGGAGGAGGATTTTAGGGAGTGCGACTTCCTAAAAGTCAACAGGGGTCAAATTACGATTTCCCAAAGTTGAGGGGCTAAACTGTAATTTTGGACCAGGCGGTCTGAAAAACTGTTTTCGCATCATAATATTCAGTTTTGGAAACTGAGTCGATCGGTCCGATCTGATCGTCGATCGGAATTGTGATGAAGCCACGGTGGTACGGTCGAAACGAATGTTCATATGGACCTAGGCCACTGAAAAACTGTTTTCGCATCATAATATTCAGTTTTGGAAACTGAGTCATCGGTCCGATCTGATCGTCGATCGGAATTGTGATGAAGCCACGGTGGTACGGTCGAAACGAATGTTCATATGGACCTAGGCCAGCCCGAGGCCCATTGGGCTAGTGAAACCCCATCATTGGTCTACTTATGCTAGACCTAGGGCTACACAAACTAAGACAACAAAAACCCTAGCCTCCAAAGCATAGCTCTCGGCCGCCCCTCCTCCCTCCTCAATCTCTCGGCCGCGCCTCCTCCCTTGCACCGTCGTAGCGCCGCCGTGCCGCCGCCCCGTGATCGGACTTGTTTCGATCACCGCGACGAGGTGATTCCATCCATGACAAAATCCATCAGATCTTCTAGTGCAGATTGACGGAGGAATCGTGTTTCCGGTCGTGGACCTGATTAGACGATCTACCGCCGCCTACCTTTTGAAGTGCCGGTTTCCTTGTGAAACTGGTCGGAGCCAGGCGCCTAGACGCCAGCAAGGTAACAATCGAAAAACGTCCTATGAATGGTTTATTGATTTGTTTTAATGTATTGAACGTATCTCGGGGAAAAATTTTAACTTTCGCTGCGCCCCCGGGAAACGGGATCCGGATCCGCCATTGTCGCCAACAGTGGTATCAGAGCACAGGCTCGGATCCTTAAATATATTTTATTGCATGAATTGCATAGATCTCGAATTTTTGAAATCAAAACAAAAAAAAAATTTGCAGGCTGTCGGCCGCCGTCGTGTGCGGCGGCGACCACCACCGCTCGCGCGATGGCGCTCGCACAACCGTGCGCCGGCCTGTGCAACTTGTTGCGCAAAGGCCAGCCATCGTGCGCTGGTGTAGCGCACGGTGATGCGCAGGCCGCGCCATGCGTGGCGCGGCCATGCCGCGCACGTCACGGCAGCGCGCGGCCTTGTGCCGCGCGCTATGTGTTGGCGGCAGCCGCCGCCGTCCGGCGATGTTCCCGGCACGTTGCGACGGCTGATTTCTTCTAGGTTTTGTTCGGGCCTGTCTCGGGCAGCCAATGAAGTTTTCGGGCCAATATTCGATATTGGGCCGATTTTGGTCGGACCAAAATTGATTTTGAAATTTTTGAGATTTTGGGTCTAAAATTGTTAATTTGATTTGATTATTTATAGTTATGACAATTAATTAGATTGATTGCATGTTTGGGATGATCGAGAGCCGTGCCCAATGTGTTAGGTGTATGACATAGGTTTTGCGATTTTGGTTGTATATATACTGTTGATATCGTTTTTTAAAGTGGGTCTGTTTGTGGCCCGTTACCACCCCTACAAATTTGTATCCCATATGTGTCATGGTAATTTAAATGTAAATTACTAGATTTAGTGGGAGGACATTTGAAGACGGTGGACATGACGATCACAGACATTGAAGACCGAAGATCTGTAAAACCGGAAGCAATTATAATAGGATTGCATTACATATTGCATTTCACCTAGGACTGGACCCAGGTCCGTGATTGACAACCACGGACCGCATAGCTCTCGCGACCGATCATCCCAAAGTTTATTTATATGTTCGATATATGTTGAATCCGCATGTTTTAAATTATGATTTAAAATATTGTTGAGACCAAATTTTCAAAAATAAAATCCCTCGTTTTAAATACGATTTAAAACTGATATCAAGATTAAAAGTTTATTCGATAAACTGAGGGAATTTAAATCTGTTTAAATTATCCCTACCTTCCATCAACAATGGGTGTACGCCGATGCTACCCGCATACATGGCCCGGCTCATATTATTGAGGGGGTTATGTATGTCGAAAAGCTGTACACGTCATTGACACTCGTTGTGAGTCGGTTGGAACTCCCTTTAACGTTGGCTCATATTATTGGGGACGTTAAGGGGACCGTCCTCCACGACTCAAAATTGATGGGTCATCTTGACACGTGATAGTAATCGGCGTCATATTATTGGGCTCATACTGGACGTGAGGTCAATACATGGAGGTTGCACCGATTGCAATTGGATTCTAACTTTTGGGGGTCATGGTTGGCTGATATTATTCGGGACCATGATCGCTCGATTGGACTCTGTGTACCCACTAAGAAAACTTGTTTTCTCGATTTCATTAGAGGGTGGTGAAATCGTTAAAATAGTGGGAGGGTAATTCATAAAACTAAATGACCTTGTTTTATGTATTAGCGTTTTTCACATATAGTTAGTAATGCATGTCTGTTTTTTCTTTTTCAGTATAAACTGCTTACAAAATGTCTTCGATCAAAAACCCACTCGCTGCTATACTGGATAGCAACAAGTTCACCGGTCTGAACTACAAAGACTGGCTTCGAAACCTCAACATTGTGTTGGCTTCGGAGAAACTTCTCTATACGATAGAGAAGAGCCCTCCGAAGGAAGCCCCTGCCGATATCAGCCTTGAGGAGCTGACTACGCTTAAACAATGGTGGGACGACAAGCTTAAGACTCGATGCTATGTGATGGCATCGATGTCCAATGAAATGCAACGGCGCTTTGAGAAGACGAAGTATGCTGCTGACATAATCTTTCATCTTAAGGAACTGTATGGGGAGAACTCTCGACATGAGAGGTTCACCGCTGTCAAGGATCTTATGACGAGCCGCATGCGCGATGGGACTTCGGTCCGCGAGCATGGGGTTCGTATGATTGGGCTCGTTGAAAAGTTGGCGGGCTTTGATATCACACTTCCACATGAGCTGTCTGTGGATGTGCTTCTCCTTTCACTACCCGCTGCATTCGACCTCTTTGTGGTCAACTTCAACATGAACAAGCTGGCAGCCACCCTCGAAGAGGTGGTTAACATGCTCGTCGTGTTCGAGGGGACCATAAAGAAGGACAAGCCCGTCCTCCTTCAACTTCAACATGAACAAGCTGGCAGCCACCCTCGAAGAGGTGGTTAACATGCTCGTCGTGTTCGAGGGGACCATAAAGAAGGACAAGCCCGTCCTCCTTATGGGCTCTTATTACGAAGAAGGGGCCCAAACGCAAGGGTAAGAAGAGTTCTGTCCCTGCGAAGGAGGAAAAGCCCACTAAGAAGCCCAAGGCAAAGACTTCCAAGCCAAACAAGACCGAGGATGTTTGTCACCACTGCCACAAGCCTGGGCATTGGAGGAGGAACTGCAAGGAGTACCTCGAGTAGTTGCGAACTACGAAAGGTATGTTCTATATCGAAATAAATATGTCTCTTAATTCGACTTCTTGGGTACTTGATACCGGATGTGGATCTCATATCTGCAATGATTTGCAGGTGATGACAAGAAACCGACGTCTTAGAGAGGGTGAGACCCACTTGAGGCTGGGCAATGGAGCAAGAATTGCTGCAGTACCTATAGGAGATGTTTATTTATTTCTGTCTTCAGATTTTAAGTTGTTATTGAGAAACATTTTATTTGTTCCCGAGTTAATAAAGAACATTATTTCTGTTCTATGCTTGATAGTGATGGATATTCTTGTATGTTTGCTAATTCGATTTGCAGTATATACAAGAATGAATGTTTAATTGGAACTGGGGAACGCGAAAACGATTTATATACCTTAAAATTAAAAGAAGTTCCAACTCGTGATGTGGAAACACATACAACAACAATTAAAAGGAAAAGCGATAACTTGAACCCAGCACAACTTTGGCACGCTAGTTTAGGTCATATTTTCCTAAGTAGGATGAACAAGTTAGTTAGGAGTGACATGTTTGATTTGTCAGACATTAACTCCCTACCGACTTGTGAATCTTGTCTCAAGGGAAAGATGACTAAACAACCCTTCAAGGGCAAGCCTGAACGTGCGCAAGGCCTATTGAATTTGATCCATACTGATGTGTGTGGTCCACTTAGTATTGGTACTAAGTACGGTCACTCATACTTCATAACCTTTACCGATGATTACTCTAGGTATGGGTACTTGTATTTAATGAAGCACAAGTCTGAATCCTTTGAAAGGTTCAAAGAATTCAAGGCAGAAGTATTATGTATGGCATGATCTCAACTAGACCGGATGTCGCATATGCTATGAGTGTCACGAGCCGCTACCAGGCCAACCCCGGCCAATTGCATTGGAAGGCTGTGAAAGATATTCTTAAGTACTTACGGAGGACTAATAATATGTTCATGGTCTATGGGGGTGGTGAACTGAAATTGGAAGGCTACACTGATTCTAGCTTCCAATGTGACGTGGATGATTCGAAGTCTACCTTTGGATTTGTATTCATACTCAATGGTGGTGCTGTCTCTTAGAAGAGTTCCAAGCAAGACACCATCGTGGATTCAACCACTGAGGCTGAGTATATCGCAGCATCAGCTGCTGCTAAGGAGGCGGTTTGGATGAGGAATTTCGTCCAAGAGTTGGGCGTCATTCCTGATGGAGTTGGTCCAGTCCCGATGTACTGCGACAACACGGGTGTCGTTGAGCAAGCAAAGGAGCCTAGGTCTCACCAAAGATCCAAACATATACTAAGGAAATACCACATAATCCGGGATATTGTGGCTAGAGGTGATATAGCAGTTGAGAGAGTCCCCTCTGCAGACAACATTGCTGATCCACTTACGAAGCCCTTGCCAGGACCGTTGTTTGAAAAACATCGCGAAACAATGGGACTGCGTCTGATGAGTAGTTGGCTATAGGGCAAGTGGGAGATTGTTAGAGTAGATGTCGAACTAGCCAACTTGTGACGTGTGGGTTTTATAGACTCTTGTATATGACAATCTTTATTTATGAAATACGCATTTATTTATGGCATTCTTTACTTTCATTATGTTATAATGTTAACAATTATGTTGGATAAAGACCTAGAATGCACCATAGTGTATGTTAGATGTGATAGTGGATATGATGGCTATCATGAAACACATCTAATAGTCACTGTGTATTCTGAATTCGTTCCTAGTCGATTGGGCCGTAAAAATGAGGATAAGGCCGCCCGAGCTTGAGACTAGCATCTGCGATGTGAAGTACCATGTTTCATTGGTAGGGACATTGTGATGTTCTGAGCATGCAGATGGATAGTCACCTGTGATCTATCGAACTACCCTCGATCGGACTTTCCAAGTGGTTACCATTTGTCGAGTGGATAAGTCCGAGGTCTTGGTTGTA
The DNA here is from genome assembly GCA_001598015.1 of Dorcoceras hygrometricum. Taxonomy (NCBI): domain Eukaryota; kingdom Viridiplantae; phylum Streptophyta; class Magnoliopsida; order Lamiales; family Gesneriaceae; genus Dorcoceras; species Dorcoceras hygrometricum. The sequence goes on from KQ996478.1 coordinate 71,469, forward strand.
CTGATTAGTCCTCACTACTCTAAACGTCATTGAGACTCTACATGATAGGCGCCTCACTTTGACCCATTTACCGACTCACTTGGGGTCATTAGGTGGCGGGATTGGGTGAGGTCCCGATGCATGTAGGAGTCGATGCTTCGTTGTCGAGGATTCACCGCTCGCTTTCATGCGTGGATATCCTATGCTATCTGAGGGGATAATAGTGTATAAATCTCTGGCCAGAGTACTGGATGTGTTTTAGGTAAATGGGTTTACCTAGTAACACTCGTGATGTCACTATTCGATCTCCAAGATGTATGCATAGCTATCAGACCTTTAGCGACTCTCGATTTACCAATGGTCGTTGATCCGATCGGGATATATGTGTTGAAAGGACCGTATTGTACGCTAACCATGACCAATTGGTTCTTGCAGGAACTATCAGTGATACCTAGGGGATCATGGGGCGATGTTGCTAGGAGCTTTACCATGATCCGATGGGCAAGTACGAAATTGTGATTTCGGAGTCACAATGGTTATGGGCCCACGGCTAGCTGTATCCCTGAACCATTGAGGGTCACACAAGTACTGGATTCATGATTCCCGCATGGAAACTGAGCTCAATGTGTTGAGAATAGGAGGAGGATTTTAGGGAGTGCGACTTCCTAAAAGTCAACAGGGGTCAAATTTCGATTTCCCAAAGTTGAGGGGCTAAACTGTAATTTTGGACCAGGCAGTCTGAAAAATTGTTTTCGCATCATAATATTCAGTTTTGGAAAATGAGTCGATCGGTCCGATCTGATCGTCGATCGGAATTGTGATGAAGCCGCAGTGATTTAAATGAACTGAATGTTCATATGGACCTGGGCCTGACCCAAGTCCAATGTGCCGGTTCAAGCCCATCATAGGTCTATATGTTGATATGACCTTGAGCTTTAATAAAAACACTAGAACACAACCCTAGACCAAAAATCGGCCGCCCCTCCTCTCCCTAACCTCACGCCACCGACTGGATTCATGATTCCCGCATGGAAACTGAGCTCAATGTGTTGAGAATAGGAGGAGGATTTTAGGGAGTGCGACTTCCTAAAAGTCAACAGGGGTCAAATTGCGATTTCCCAAAGTTGAGGGGCTAAACTGTAATTTTGGACCAGGCAGTCTGAAAAATTGTTTTCGCATCATAATATTCAGTTTTGGAAACTGAGTCGATCGGTCCGATATGATCGTCGATCGGAATTGTGATGAAGCCGCAGTGATTTAAATGAACTGAATGTTCATATGGACCTGGGCCTGACCCAAGTCCAATGTGCCGGTTCAAGCCCATCATAGGTCTATATGTTGATATGACCTTGAGCTTTAATAAAAACACTAGAACACAACCCTAGACCAAAAATCGGCCGCCCCTCCTCTCCCTAACCTCACGCCACCGCCGGCCACCTCCAAGCGCCGCCGCCGCCGCCGGTGACTTCGTGATCGGACTTGTTTCGATCAGCGTGATGAGGAGAATCCGTTCGTGCTAAAATCCTTCAGATCTTCTAGTGCAGACTGACGGAGGAATCGCGTTTCCGATCGTGGACCTGATTAGACAATCTATCGCCGCCTACATTTCAAGAGCCAGAATTCCCTGTGAATCTGGTTGGAGCCAGGCGCCTAGACGCCAGCAAGGTAACAATCGATAAACATCCTATGAATGGTTTATTGATTAGTTTTAATGTATTGATCTCGGGGCAAAATTTTAACTTCCGTTGCGCCCTCGGGAAACGGGATCCGGATCCGTCATTGTTGCCAACATTAAGCTGATTACGACTTAAGCTTACGAGCATAGCTTACAACCTAAGATTACGGGCCTAGCTTACGGCCTAAACACCCGGGAGATTGTGACTTCAGCAGCTTACGAGTTAAGCTTATGAGCATAGCTTACAGGAACATGTTAAGAGTAAAATTTAGGTTTTGGTGATAACAAATTCAAGAGCTCGAATCGAACAGATTACAACAGTATGATGTAGAGCTAAACAGAACAGACTAGAGCGTCACATATCAGCTCAGAGCGTGTCGATCAGCTCAGGATGTCTCAGATCAGCTCAGAGCAATTAGACCAGTTTAGAGCATCGCATTTCAGCTTAGAGCAAGCAGATCAGCTCAGAATGATGCAAATCAGCTCAGAGTAAGACGGTCAGCTTAAAGCGTCGCTATTCATCTCATGACAAGCAGATCAGCTTAGAGAGTCGCTATTCATCTCAAGACAAGCAGATCAGCTTAGATCGTCGCTATTCAGCTCAGGACAATCAGATCAGCTAAGAGCATCGTTTTCAGCTTAGAGCGTCGTATTTCAGCTCAGGACAAGCAGCTCAATTTACAATGTCACAATTCAATTCAGAACGGGTCGAACAGATTAGAGTGACATGGAACAGATCAGATTGGAGCTTTGAAATCAGAACAATGCTTAAGTGTAGGAATCAGCTTAGAAGGAGCTTCGTAGAGGATCAGCTCAGGGAACGGCTCAGATCACACGAACAGCTTTCAGCTTTGAGCATATAAGCTTTCAGATCAGAGCATGAAGAGTTCAGTTCTCAGGTCATTATTTATATTATCAGTTTACATAATAGCTCAAAGGAACACTTTCCAGATCAGCTTTATATGAGTATCAGATCAGACCTGGAAAAGGTTCAGTTCAGCATAGAACAACTCAGATAGTTTTTGGAGTAAATAAATCAACGGCCGTAACTTGAACGATGTTTGCGACCTATGGAAAATAATTACAACTCAAGTTAGTGACACTTACAACCTGATTTTGCGTCCTATGGGTTAGCTTCAACGATTGAGTGAAGGAACATACGTGATTTATTCAAACTTCATACATCTAAACGACACTTCAAGAATAAATTGGAAAGTTGAGGAGCTAACCTTTAAGATATCCTTCAAAATTTGTGATTTTAACTTCCCAAATTCATCGATAAGCCAAGCTTCATGAATCTGTGCAGGATCTGCAGCCGTAGTTCTCTTCTTTCGTTCAAACTGAGAATTGAAGGGTACCTTCAATTATTGAGGAGTATTGAGGAGTAATATAGTAAAGTAGATGGTAAAATCCAGACACTGTTGCAGATGAGATAACTCATCTCAGACCGCGTGAGGGATGTGTAGTATATACAACACAATAGTTAGTGTCGAGCCCTTGGACTCAGAATATATAACGTCCAGATTTAACGGTTGTCCTCACTGTACCAACACTGCTCTTTCCAGCATGTTTTGTCCATCTGCAGCCGTAGTTCTCTTCTTTCGTTCAAAATGAGATGTGAAGGGTTCCTTCAATTATTGAAGAGTAATATAGTAAAGTAGATGGTAAAAAAATATACAACATAGTAGTTAGTGTCGAGCACTTGGACTCAGAATATGTAACGCCCCAGATTTAACGACTATCCTCACTGTACCAACACTGCTCTTTCCAGCGTGTTCTGTCCTCACTCGCGCGAACCCTGGGAAACTTCCAAGAGGTCACTCATCCCATAATTTCTCGAGTCAAGCACGCTTAACTTTGGAGTTCTAAAGTTATGAGCTCCCGGCAAGAAGATGCACCTTGTTGATACGAGCAGTACCAATTAAATCTGATAAGTCTACCTCAACTTCATCTGTAACTTCCCAATCTCGGAATCCCTCTCATTCCGGTGGGATCAGTTCATTCATGTGTCCCTTCGTCTAGAAGCCTGCTATGAGCCGCTCATTGTGTAACGACCAGATTTATGGCCACAATTAGAAATTTATAAGATTTGAGAGATTAAATTCAAATGCTATTTTATTCAACTTTTATTTCAGTTGAATTCTAGAATTGATAATATGTGAATTCAGCTTTCGTTTATGCATCAAGTTGAATTCCATATTTGAGTTTTATGCGTTAATCAGTTCCTGCCTTAGTTAATTGATTTCCAGATTTTAGAATGCAATTACAGAAGCTGTTTGGCCGAACAATCTTTATATATATGATATTCGCATTCTTTTATATGGCGTTCTTTACTTTCATTATGTGTGTAATGATTTACAATTGCGTTGAGTAAAGACCTAGAATACACCTAAGTGTATGTTAGATGTGATAGTGGGTATGAAGGCTATCATGAAACACATCTAATAGTCGCTATGTATTCTAAACATGTTCCTAGTCGATTGGGCCATCAAAATGAGGATAAGGCCGCCCGAGTTCGAGACTAGTATCTGTGATGCGAAGTACCATGTTTCATTGGTAGGGAACATTGTGATGTTCTGAGCATGAAGATTGATAGTGACCTGGTGATCTATCGAACTACCCTCGTTCGGACTTTCCAAGTGGTTACCATTTGTCGAGTGGATAAGTCCGAGGTCTTGGTTGTACTGATTAGTCCTCACGACTCGAAACGTCATTGAGACTCTACATTATAGGCGTCTCACTTTGACCCGTTTGCCGACTCACTTGGGGTCATAAGGCGTCGGGATTGGGTGTGACCCCGATGCATGTAGGAGTCGATGCATCGTTGTCGAGGATTCACCGCTCGCAGACATGCGTGGATATCCTATGCTATCTGAGGGGATAATAGTGTATAAATCTCTGGCCAGAGTACTAGAAGTGTTTTAGGTAAATGTGTTTACCTAGTTACACTCGCGATGTCACTATTCGATCTCCAAGATGTATGCATAGCTATCGGATCTCTAGCGACTCTCGATTTACCAATGGTCGTTGATCTGATCGGGATATATGGATTGAAAGGACCGTACCGTACGCCAACCACGACCGACTGGTTCTTGCAGGCACTATCAGTGATACCTAGGGATCATGGGGCGATGTTGCTAGACGTTTTACCATGATCCGTTGGGCAGGTCCGGAATTGTGATTCTGGAGCCACAATGGTTGTGGGCCCACGGCTAGCTGTATCCCTGAACCATTGAGGGTCACACAAGTACTGGATTCGAGATTCCCGCACGGATACTCAGCTCAATGTGTTGAGCACGAGAAGAGGAAACTATCAGTGATACCTAGGGATCATGGGGCGATGTTGCTAGACGTTTTACCATGATCCGTTGGGCAGGTCCGGAATTGTGATTCTGGAGCCACAATGGTTGTGGGCCCACGGCTAGCTGTATCCCTGAACCATTGAGGGTCACACAAGTACTGGATTCGAGATTCCCGCACGGATACTCAGCTCAATGTGTTGAGCACG
>KQ996479.1:0-12179 GCA_001598015.1 Dorcoceras hygrometricum
AAATCTGCCAAAGATACCTAATATCTTAGCTCAAACCATCAAAAGAAAGCTCACCCAAAAAATAGAAACGCACGACGCAACTTACTGCTCAACACAGCCGTTTCGCGTTCTCGCTCCAGCTCAACACAGCCTCCAAGATTGGTAGGAAAAGAAAGGTCTACTCAAGAGGTTTCCAACGCTACCAAGAACTCGCAAAACAGAGGTCGGAATCAACGGGAAATGGCGATTGAAAATGACGGTGAACAGTAGCTAAAATCGAGGGTTTCGAGTTTGAGGATAAGAAATATCAGGTCTGAAATGCTCCAAGTGTAACTCAACACTTATATAAATATCCTCAACTCAAAAAGCTACAAGGCAAGTCAAACACCGACAAAAACAGACCTCACGCTAAACAGATCTCGCGCAAAAACACGAAACGACGTCGCAGATCACCATCTCTCTCAAATGCACGCTATCACGCTCTTGCATGAGATTTGCTTACGTCACCCGCAGACCTGCTTACGTCACCAGATCTACCGCGCAACTCTCGAATGAACGCTACACGCTTCTAACAACGGATCTGCTTACGTCACCATAAGACTTGCTTACGTCACCAGATCTACCGCGCAACTCTCGAATGAACGCTACACGCTTCTAACAACCAAATGCACGCTATCACGTTCTTGCCACAGATCTGCTTACGTCACCCGCAGACTTGCTTACGTCATCAGATCTACCGCGCAACTCTCGAATGAACGCTACACGCTTCTAACAACAGATCTGCTTACGTCATCCACCAGACCTGCTGACGTCACCCTCAAGCGCTGCCAGATCTTTCGCTACGACTCAAATGCGATCACCATCTAGCGATGCTTACGTCACACGGAAGACCTGATTACGTCATCAGATCTAAATTTCAAAAGAACAACGCATTCATTTCTCACGATCCAGCTTCTCAAATTCGAACAGCTTTCACCTAACACAGCGCTTACTCTTCTTTTCACAACAATACTCGCAGCGCTAAAGGAAAACAGATCTCTATCAAATTCATTCTAAATCTCAACAATTCTCGACCAGATTTCACACGAAAAACACCAATTACAATCTGGACAATCCCACTAGAGATCTATTATATTTCCAAATCAGATTTCACTAAAATTCGAAACTCCAGAAATCTAAATTCTTAATTCTCGTGATTAATTTAGCTCAAAATCCGATTAATCACTAATTAGAAATCTGAATCCTCACACATATGGACCAGATCTTTGGTGAAATAAAAATCATCCATCCGAGCTGGTCAAAGATTCACGTTGATGACATCATCTTTGGATCAACTAACCATAGACTTTGCGACAAATTCTCCAAGACCATGTTCTTAAAAAGGACGTTCGAGTAGAGAATGTGCCAACAGATCAGCAAGTAGCTGATATCTTCACCAAGCCTCTGCCGGAAGCTAAGTTCTCTTACTTTAGAAATATCTTAGGTCTCCTTGATATGTCATGATTATGCTCTGAATGCACAAATTCAGGGGGAACAATATGAGTCAAACAGATAACTCCTAATTCTGCTTGTTGTCTTCGAGCTGGCACACGATCTAGACCAGCTCGGGACACATACAGTGTGACGTTATCATGGGGTTCGCCTTGTTTGTTTCCGTGCTGGTAAATAAAATCGAACGGTTGAGATTGAGGTAGCGTTTAAAATTCATTTTAAATCGGACCGTCATCCTTCCAGGATTTCAAAAGTCTTTTAAACAAATTGATGACACGTGTCCGGTAAAAACCTCTCTCTCTTTTACATAAACAAGTTACTTTACCTTTTCACAGTACGCATTCAAAATCTCGCGCTACCTCAATATTGCACGCAAATTCACTGGACTCTCTTGCAATTTCCTGCATTAGTATTCAATTCCTAACTCTGTTACAATCAGAAATGGCTTCCTCTCTCTTCGTCAATGCTATGCAGGTGAAGTTTGATTCTGTGCTTACCATGGAGCACAGTGGAATGACCAAAATGTTTAAATCATTGGAGGATTCATGGCTCAAGGGTTTTTGGAGGCATCCAATTCAGTTTATGAGGAGGCTCTAATTGAATATTTCGCTAATGCAAAATTTATTCCAGGGATGATTGTTAGTCTTGTGGGTACTCGAAAAATGGCTATTACCATGGATATGTTTACTGAGGCTTTTGGGTTACCTTCTGAGGGGTTGACAAGTTTTCTGAATATTCCAAAGGAGACTGTGACTGAGATGCGAAGTCAGTTCTCTGGGTCTGATGAGCCGTTCAGGGCACCCAACAAGAAAAATAATTTAGATTGAATTCCTTTTGCTGCACGATGTTGTAGCCAAGGTGCTATGCACAAAAGCTGGATCGTTCGATCAGATTACCAGTGAAAAACTTAACCTGATGATTGCAATTACTGCTGGGCTAAAAGTCAACTGGGCTCAAATTTGTTTCAAGTTCTTTTGAACATGGTGAATTCTCCTAAACATCAATCACAGGGATTTGATATTCAGATCAGTGTATTGATATAGAATATTGTGAAGGAAGATCTTGGGGAATCGATGAAATTGCGTCCACAAAAGGTGTTAACAAGTAAGTTGGTACAGACTTATATTAAGAAAAAATTGGAGATTGAACCAGCAGGTGAGTCTAGTAATCACAATGAGGATACCGCAAGTAACACCGAGGGTGGCGAATCACAAGGAGCGCAGCCAGTAGAGAGAGCAAAAGCTGTGAATAAGAAGAAAATGACAACAGCAGAAGAACCAAGAAAGAAGAAGCAGAATATATCAACTCAACCTGTGGAGGCTAGGAGCAAAACTACTCCAGCGGATTCCTCGTCGCAATTAGACTTGGATTCGCGCCCACATGGAGATAAAAGGAAACAAGGGGGTACGAAGATGAAGAAGAGAGTTGAATCCTCTCACTCTGATTCTAATATCTCTTTACCAATCACGCATCTTGTGCGGAGAAAGAGAACTCAGAGGCCTCAAACACAACAAAGGTCAACTGGTGAAAGAGACGATCCCCAACATGGCTCAATCCCAGCCGTCCCCATTCAAGGTGCAGGGTTTCTGCTAAAGAAAACTAAGCTTCTGGCTCAGGATAGCATGAGCAAGCAGACAGTGAACAAGATGCCCAGATGGGTGGTGTTTATCACAATGGAAATCAGGGGTGTGAGACCCAGTTGGATCCTGTGGATCCAAATGATTATGAATCAAGTGGTGCTCCGAATGAACCAGAACATTCAACTGCGAATAGTTTTGAGAAAGAAACCAAAAATATTGAGGACGCCATTGTAGTACGATCGGGTCCTGGGCAACAGGATCAATCGAATATCTCCTATACTAGGCTAGGACTTTTCGCACCTATATGGTTTCGGGAATAAACTGGGAAACTCAGTTTTTGCCTAAGATTGCTCCAATAGATAAAGGTAAAAAGACGATGGAGGTTGTAGCCAGGCTCCACTCTGTTGAAGAGCATTGCCAATTGGTGCTAAGATCCGCATGGGACAATGTGTCTGCAGAGACAAACATCTTTGATGAATGGCTGCACTTTTGCAAAGAGGTACGTATCAAAGATATATCGTCTTTTGAACATTTGACCACAATTGAAGAGTAGATGTTGGAGTGGGGAGAGACAGAGGAAGTTTCTGAACTACTTGAGCGACGTTCGCTCATTCTGTACAAGCTCTATGAGCTGGAAGTTGAGAAGTTATATGATGAGCATCTAGCTAACTTCAAGCTTGATGTTCCATCCGTGAATCATGATTATCTGTGTATTCGGCGTCTGAACAAGGAGTTAAAGGAGATAGCCACGCTGCACAGGGCTCAGCGTGCACTCGTCGGTCTACCAATTATGGATCCAGAAGCAACCTTTGTAGGATTGGTATTCAATCAACCACCGGTTCTTGCATTGGAGTTCTCCAGTCAGGCCGAACAAGAACAGGAAGCAGACCACGCATCAATCCAGCTGACTGTACAACAAGACAGTGAGGCCTTGAAATCTCAAGAGCATCAGGCTCACGAGAATGAGCCCCAAGATCAAGCAGACGAGCATCAGGCTCTGGAGGATGAACACCAGGCTCAGTGTGAACACAATTATTTGGATGTGCAACAAGAACAACAGGGTTCGGGTGGCAATCCCACTCCAATTGCAGACCCGTCTGTACATATTGTGGACATTGCAATTAATACAGGAACTCATTCTTTTCTTGACGAGCATGGCACTGACCATCAGGATCCCTCTCCATCAAATCTCTGCATGGTTACATTTACTCCAGACAATGAAGAGGACACCCAGTTATCCTTCTTAGAAAGCTCAGAATATTCCCATGCCAGTTCTCAACGGATGTTTATATCCACCCCCTTGACAGTCTCAAGCCAATTCCAAGCTCGATGAAGTAGACAAAGTTGTTGCTTCATGTTGGATCTGTTTCTACAGATCAGAATCTAAGTTTTGATTCACACAAAATCTGCTACTATTGTACTAACGCTTTAGGTGACATGCACAGCTTGCTAAGACTGGAGTAGACGTGAAGATATCCAAACTGGAACAGTGAGAGGACGCCTGAGCTGGACTGGTCGAAGATATCTAGCTGGAACAGTAAGGGGACGCCCAAGCTGGTACAGCAGTTTACTTCCAGAAGTGCAGGGACCACCAAGCTGGTTCATCAGCTTGGAGCAGGAGCGGCACGGAGATCAAGCGTAGAATATTGAAGTGCAGAACGGATCAAGCGCAGATCAAGTGCAGAGTACAAGGGCAGTGATTGAGTATAAAGCCGTATATAAAAGTAGTGATCAAATGCACGTCTGATCACTGAGCACGGCTATAATCATTTCATCATAGGGATCTCAGTCCTTGGGTAGACTGAATCAGAACTGATTAACAGTGTGCTTGCTGATGGTTTGGATGAGGTGTCTGAATGGATCAAGCACACAAGCAAGCACACAATGGCTCTTGACGAGAAGAATAGAACCGAGCTGGTAAACCGGATCAGGAAAGAGAAAACCTGATCAAGGACCCCAGCAACCGGATGATCCATGGGAAGCAGAAGGCGGCTGTGGTGGAAAAAGTTTCCAGCTGGGAAGGAAACCAGCTGAGAAACCAGCTCAAAGAAATGACCTGCTGAGTATGATGAAAAAGCTGGCTTAGAACAGGTCAAGGGCAGTTGACAAGAGAAAATCAGAAGATCAGCTAAAGTAGCTTGCCCGGAGCAGAGAAACCAGCTGACCGTATGATATTTACGAGAAGTTTGATCTCACAGATATATCAACCAGCTGGAAGAATACCAGCTGGGAATGGAGAAAATCTGGTAGACAAACCTAGAGCCTCGAAGCAGCTCAAGAGCAGGAAAGAACAGAACAAGCTCAGCTGCAGACAAAAAGAGGCGCAGATGCAGAATTGCTCTAGAATAGATAAAATATGAAGAGCAACCATCTTGAAGTAGATACCAGCAGTGGAACCAGATCTGGACAGACAAGATCAGACGAACAAAGAAGTTTGAATACAAACATATGAAGACCAAATTAATTGGTTCAAACTGATTTGTTTCGTCTTGTCCACATAAGGTACAAGCAAACAGATCTCGATGTTAGCAAAGGCTACAGAAGCACCGATGAAAAGAGCTCAAGTCAAATAAAGCCTGCAACGCATTAAAAGCCAAAGGACACAAAGTACAAATACGTCAGAAGACTTTTCAGAACGACTACAACTTTGTGTCCAACGGACAAATCTGCTAAGCGGCTTTATATATCAGGCGCAAAGCACAGAATGAAGTATGCGTGAAAACAGAGAGAGAAAAGTGTTGTGCAAACACAAAACAGAAAAACAAAAGAAAGAACAACCGTGGGAAGATAACAGATAACCAGCTCGGACAGGAGCACTTCCCAGTGTGTGAGATTTCATATTTGAGAGATAGTACTTACACTGTAAATCTCACACACATACACATTCACTGATATACTTGAAAGTTGAGCGAAACAGATTAGACTGAATGTAATTTGAAAACTCTCCATTGTAGTCTTTGGACAGAGACGTTAAACAAGTCTAGTTGTCTTTTGCACTGAGACGTTAAAGAAGTGTGTGTAACCTTTCTCACTGAGGCGTTAAAGAAGTGTTGTTAGACACACAGCTTGCGGGCTTAGTGTGCAGTGGTGTTGCTAGGAGTTCTTCCGACTGTGGGTCGTGGAGTGGGTTGTAGCGAAGGGTCGCTGCAATCAAAGCCTTCTAGTGGAATCCTTCCCGATTGTGAAAGAAGGGAAGACGTAGGAGAGTTTTCTCCGAACTTCCATAAAAAAACCTCAGCGTATTTCCTTTTCTGCTTTCCACATTCATACATACGCATTGCATGTTTGTTTACTACGCATAAAACTGTTTAAAGGCTTTTGAATATAAGAGTTCAGTTTGATTATTTCCGCATGACTTTAAATCGTTACTCAATCTGTATCTCGGTACACTTTAATTCAAGAACACTAAGCTATTGCAGCTTAAAAACTTATATAACCAGATCGCACGTTCTTTCATTGAGCTGGTTAGAATTACCAGATAGAATCAGTATCATACACTGCGCTAGTTTAGCGCTAAGCTGGTTCCACATATATGCGATCCGGTTCCCTGTTACGTACTGGTTTTCGAACAGTTAAAATTTTAAAATACACGTAACAAAAGGGGTTGGTACTTGGCTGTGTGAGAGCCTACGTGAGTTGTGGCAGAGCTCACGAACAACCCCCCCATTTTTGGACCAACACTTCAATTGATTCAAGGATGATTTATATGGAGTCTAAGCTGACCTTTGTGGATTCATGGACGCTCTCTACAAACTCTAAGATGCAATCTATGGAGTTTAAGCTTCGCTCTATGAATTCCCACATTGAGTGGCTGTTGGACACTCAAACTTTTTTGAAGCTAGACTTTGGGCACCACAAGGGCATAATTTATGAGAAGGTGGATATGTTGGCTACCACTGTTAAACTTCCCAAACTGCTTTAGAAACCAGTCTTATTCGTCAATTGGTTGGGCAGCAACAACCGTTTACCAATGACCTTGATATGGTTAAATTGAAACTTGCTGAACTGGTTGAGCACCACAAGCGGATTGGTAATGAAAAAAGGGGGAAGGAGGACAAAGTAGACCGAGGGAGGGATTAAACAGACCAGGGGAAGAAGGATCGAGCGGCGAGCAGAGTAGTATACGGGGTAGAGGACCAAGCCCCAGAGGAGGTTGAGGAGGACCAAGTTCAAGAGGAGGAATAGGTTCAAGTCCAAGAAGTAATGATCTGAGTGAACCTAGCAATAGATATAGATACAACAAGTGGTTTCGAAGCAAGCGCGTCTTTATTTTCTGAACTAGTGATGTTAATCTTTGAACTTTATTAGTCACACTCTTCATTGAATTTTTGTTAGAGTCTCTCTTTACAAATAGAGTTTTGTCATCACCAAAAAGGGGGAAATTTTTAGGATAAACTTCAGAAGTATTGGTGATGAAAAATTGACAAAAAATGAAATATATAAAATAGAGTAATCGAACCAAAGTGACAAGATCGGACGTAGCTTACTACGTTGAACGTAGAAACCAGATTGGAGCAGGTTCAAGCTGGTTAAGGAAAAACCAGCTCACAGCAGTGTAGCAAAGATAAAGTTCAGAACTTCGAGGTATACTGTTTCAGGATAAACCAGTTGGGTACTAAGTCTTGCTTAGCCAGATCAGGATTGAAGATCAGAAGGTATTATACTGAAGAGCAATAAAACAATGGTGTATAGCTTTGAGAACAGCTCGCAGATGACAGACTACTGGAGTGATGAACAACCAGCTGGAAGACAAGCTATATAAACTAGCTCAAAGCAGATTTACTCCACAAGTGATTTGAAGCCAAGGATTTAAGAATACAGAAATCAATATTCAAGTCAGTATATAACATAAACAAGAGCAGTATGGTTTTGATCAAGAGCAGAATCTGATAAAGAAACACAGTTCAATATTCAGGAACCAGATCGGGAGATCAGCTAAGAAAATGAGAACATAGCTAATTGACTATGGAATGTTGAAGCTATGAACAATCTGAATCAAGATATCTGACATCTCTGCAGCAATGAGTAGTCATTGGAACTACTTTAAGTTAAAATCAGACACGCAGAGATACGGTACAATCTGAAGACGGCGCAGAATTGCTAAAAAGGGCAATGCATTAATGATGCTGTACTTTCATCGTACAAACATTTAAGGCGTCCCAGGAAATTCAATTTGGATGTATACAACGTGTCTACTGGTAACATTTATTACCGTTGCATCCAAAGAGTATATATAGAATAGAAGAGCAGCAATATAACGGGTGACGAAGAGTTACTACGAGATTATCATACGAAAACTCAACCAGATCTCAAAAGCAAAAAAAAAAAGAAAAAGTTCATTTTGAACCAGCTCACTTAAGTGACACACGCACAGATCGTTTAATTTATTCATCTGTGTCACAAAATTTTCTATTCACACACTCTGTAGTATTGAGCAATTGTTGTAAAACATAAACAGAGAGTGCAGAAGTGCTAGATTACCACGACCAGTTTAACGCTGAGATTGTGGTATTGAGAACCAGATCACAGGTCTGTGTTTCGTTGGATGTTTGCTAGGAGTTCTCGTAGCTGCTGGTTGCGGGAGTGGGTTTGTACAAACGGTTGTATAAATCAAAGCCTTCTAGTGTAAACCTTCCCATCGAGGAAGAAGGGGAGACGTAGGAGAATTTGCTCCAAACTTCCAGAAACAAATTTCTTGTCTCTACAACTTTTACATTCACGTACTTGATTAAATTGTTCAGCTGATTGAATCATGTTCATTCCGCATAAAAATCATTTTATTACACGAGACAACAGCAGACGCTGAGAACCTTCCTAGCTGCTAACTCGGCTGGAAGTTGGCTTCAAAGCTGTAAAATTTTTCGAAACAACATTTCAAAGAAAAATAAACAAAGAAGTTCATTCACCCCCCCCCCCCTCTGAACTCCTGAGCTTGCTTTTTGATCCTAACAGAATATAATTTTCTAAAATACTTTTCCCCATAGTCATGCACTCATTTTCACGTAATTAGGATTTTCGGGCGTTACAACTCTCCCCCCTTATAGGAATTTCGTCCCCAAAATTAAGTACATGCCAAACAGTTCTAGGTAGCGCGTCCATATATCGGCCTCGGTCTCCCAGGTAGCCTCATCCTCTGAGTGATTCTGCCACTGGACCTTGACCATCGGAATACTCCGCGCTCTAAGTCTACGCTCCTCTCGAGCCAATATCTGTACTGTTCGCTCCTTGATAGTAAATCCGGTGCTAACTGGAGCGGTCCAACACGTACGAAGGATTTGGAACATACTTCCAGAGCATCGAGATATAAAATACGTTATGTACCGCTGCAAGACTGGGTGGTAGTGCTACCTGATACGCCAATGTACCAACACTCTCCAATATCTCGAACGGCCCAATAAACCTCGGGCTGGGCTTGCCCCTCCGGCCAAAGCGCATCACGCCCTTCATGAGCGATATCCTCTCGAATACATGGTTCCCAACCGCTAACTCTAGATCTCGTCGTCTCTTATCGGCATAACTCTTGTGATGACTCTGGGCTGTCCTCATCCCATCTCGTATCCTGATCACAATATCTGCGTCTACTGTACCATCTCTGGCCCAGTCAAAACTCTCTCTTCGACCTCGTCCCAGTGCATGGGAGACCTACACCTTCTCCCCTACAAAGCCTCATATGGAGCCATCCCAATCGATGCCTAAAAGCTGTTGTTGTACGTGAACTCTACCAGAGGCAATCTCGAGTCCCATGTACCCTGGAATTCTATCACATACGCTCTCAGCAAATCCTCCAGAAACTGGATGAAATTTCCGACTGGCCATCCGTATGTGGGTGAAAAGCTGTACTGAATGACAACTTAGTCCCCAACTCTGCGTGCAAGATCCTCCAAAATGCAGATTTAAACCTAGTGTTCTGATATGACACTATAGATATGGGTATGCCATGCAACCTAACAATCTCTGATGTTGAACTCCGCGTACTGAGTCAAAGTGAAAGTGGTCTTCACTGATAAGAAATACGCTGACTTGGTGAGTCTTTCCACAATCACCCATATCGCTGTGAATCCTATCGGGCTCCTGGGTAATCCGACCACAAAATCAATCATAATATGCTCCCACTTCCACTCAGGGATAGGGAGTGGCTGCAATAACCCTGAAGGTCGCTGATGATCTACCTTGACCCACTGACAGGTCAAGAACTCAGATACGAATCTCCCAATCCTTCTTCATCCCCGACCACCAATACAGCGACTGCAAATCTCTGTACATCTTTGTACTCCCTGGGTGGATGAAGTACGTCAATTCATGAGCCTCAGATAAGATCTCGGCTCTCAACTGCTCATTTCTTAGCACCCACATGTGACCTCTGAAACGAACGATCACATCCTCAACTATGTACAGACCTCGTCCTCTGGTCTCATCTCGCTGTCTCCACTGCGGCAACTGCTCATCAGAGGCCTGCCCGTCTCTAATCCGCTCTCGAAGAGTCGGCTGAATTGTGAGCACTGCCAAACTCTATGCACAGCCTCCTGAATAGAACTTCAGTCCGAATATCTGAATCTCAGGCTGTAGTGGCCTCTCAACTGATAAGCATGCCACCACTGAAGTCTTATGGCTCAAATCGTTTGCTACTACATTATCTTTACTCGGATGGTAGCTAATATCACAATCATAATCCTTCACAAACTCTAGCCATCTGTGCTGCCTCATGTTCAGCTCCTTCTGTGTGAAGAAGTACTTGAGGCTCTTATGGTCGGTGAAAATCTGACACTTCACACCGTACAAGTAGTGTCTCCAAATCTTCAGTAGAAACACTACTGTTGCAAGCTCCAGATCATGCGTCGGATAGCTCTACTCATAACTCTTCAGCTATCTCGACGCATATGCAATAACCTTGCCAACCTGCATCAGCACTGCACCTAACCCTCTCAGGGAGGCGTCTGTGTACACCACAAACTCCTCGTGATCCACTGGTATCGCTAACACTGGGGCTGAAGTGAGGGCCTCCTTCAGCTGATCGAAGCTCCTCTGACACTCAGGACTCCACACATACTTCGCATTCTTCTTGGTAAAGGCTGTCAAGGGCACTAAAATTGAAGATAAGCCCTTGATAAACTTGCGGTAGTATCCTGATAAGCCCAAGAAACTACGAATCTGCTGCATTCATTGGAATCCCCCAGTTCTGGACTTTCTCCACCTTTGATGAGTCGACTGAAATCCCATCTCTAGAAACGAGATGCCCCAGAAACGCCACCTATTCAAGCCAAAACTCACACTTGCTGAACTTGGCATACAACTTGTGTTCTCTCAAAGTCTGTAAGGCCGTCTGTAATGTTAGGGATCCGGATCCGCCCCCCGGTCAGGCAGCGGAAGAACAAAAATTTAGAGAACCGGGAGGCGATCAATACGAAGAACAATTCTACATGTATCAACATACATAGGGTGTTTCAGGCGTGTTACCTCGCTGGCACTTGTGCCTGGGCTCCAACCGGTGTTTCAAGAACCCGGCGCTTCTCGGTAGATTGCGGTAGTTACGTCAATCCGGTCCACGACCAGATTCGAGACTCCTTCGTCAGACTGCACTAGAAGTCCTGACGAGATCAGCACAATCGGATTCTCCACGAAAAACTAGGCCGGAACGAAATTCCGGCGAAGTTGGGCGGCGGCGCACGGCGGCGGCGACGGCGGCGGCGTGGTCGAGAGAGGAGAGGGAGGGTGGCGGCTGATTTTAGGTTTAGGGTTATGATCTTGTTGTGTTAATGAAGTCAATTAGTCTAATTAAATAGACTAAAGTTGGACTTGGGCCGGTCCAACGGGCCCGGGTCCAAATGACGATATCTATCGCTGTGACTTCATCGCAACTCCGATCGCCGATCAGATCGGACCGATCGACTCAGTTTCCAAAACTGAATGTTATGATGTGAAAAACAATTTTTCAGATTATCAAACCCCAAATAGCAAAATGACCGTTTTGCCCCTCAACAGAGTCAAATCCCGGTTTGACCCCTGTTGACTTTTAGGAAGTCGCACTTCCCGAAATCCTCTTCTCGTGCTCAACACATTGAGCTGAGTATCCGTGTGGGAATTTCGAATCCAGTACTTGTGTGACCCTCAATGGTTCAGGGATACAGCTAG
>KQ996479.1:33576-45290 GCA_001598015.1 Dorcoceras hygrometricum
TCCTTGAGTATTTCGAAAGTTCATGAGGAGTTGAGTACTTCTGGTTAGCGATTCCAGCCGGGTGAGCAGTATTTCTTTGTTTCTTCTCTTCAGGTGGAACCGCAGATTGTGATGAACATCAGAGAGGCGCAGAGGACTGTGAGGATTGAGAGTTTAGATTTGTGATTAATTGATTTGAATTGGGATTAATCTCGCGTGATTTGAGGAAATTGCGAAGGGGATGAAGTTCCTGCTGGATTTTTTTGAGTGTAGCGTTGATTTTGGAGAAACTGGAATCAGCAGGTTACTGTAGATCGTGCTGGTGAATTTTGAATCAGCAGAGGTGACGTCATCGTGACGAAAGGAGTGCTGCTGGTTTTGATTTAAGATTGAAGGTCTGCTGGTTTTAGTTCGAGTTGAAGTTGCTGCTGGTAGATTTTGTGTTTAGCGCGAGATTGAACGAGGAAGTGACGCGTGTTAGTCAACATTTTGGAGTGTTGACTATTATTTCAGCAGATGGCTTTTTAGATTCAGCAGATGCGCTTGTGAAGAGAGATCAGCAGATGGTTTGAGAGCTGCTGATAGATATGATGGCGTAGGCGTGACGTGATGTTTGCTGCTGATTGTTATTGCGTTGTATTGCTTGCTGCTGATCAGCAGATGCGCAATACTAGCGTTGAGAAGCGGCGTCGTTTGAGTTAGTGGAAACGCTGCGTTTTGAGCTTTTCGTTGAGAGTTCAGCAGATGCGCAATTTCAAAGGCGTCGAGATGCGTCGTCGTTTTGAGAACTTCGCGCGATCAGCAGATGGTTTGTTTTGCTTGCGAGAGTTGTTGCCTGCTGATTTTTGCTACGGCGTCGTTTAGATTAGTTAGAACGGTGTCGTTTTGCAGTGTTAGCGCGCGGTTGTTGATTTGTTAGTTGCTGCTGAATTTTACGAAAAGGAATAGAGGGTTGCTGCTGATTGCTTCCTGCTGGTTTCTTTGGCTGAATTGTATGAATCAGCAGGTGAGATTTGAAGAGGTATATATAGAAGTGTTGATCGACACTTAGATTATTTTGAGCCAGACATCTCTTATCTCTTCTCCTTCAAACCCTCGACGAGTTACTGTTCACCATCTTCTTCTATCGCAATTTCCTGTCGATTCCAGCCTCTGTTTTTGAAGATCTTAGTGGCGCTGGATTCCCCTTGCTTCGCTCCTTAGTTTGCTACCCGTTTTGAACCCTGATTCAGTGCTGGAGGAGGAACGCGAAGTGCCTGGTGTCTTCGTATAGTGAGATTTGCGAACCTTCTGCTAAGCGCGAACGTTTGGGTGAGCAGTCTTTTGCATTTCGAGCTCTGTATTAGTAGTCTAAGCCTGCGTGGAAGTGTAGAATTTAGATTAGCTTCTGGCAGTAGGTTTAGCGTGACTGTGTAGTTGAATTAAGCTAAGATTTTAGCTGTATTGTAACAGATTTGAGCTTCCAGGAAGTTACTGCTGCGTGATTTTAGCCAGGAGAATCTGTTAGGTAAATTGAGGAATTGAGGTACGATTGAGCAGCCCTTAGCAGTTGAGCGTGAACTTGGCTAGTTTCGATGTTGTGAATTGCGGTTATTTGAATTACGTGGAACAGTTTGATGAATTGATTGAGCTTTTCATTCTGGTTGCAC
Organism: Dorcoceras hygrometricum; assembly: GCA_001598015.1. Taxonomy (NCBI): domain Eukaryota; kingdom Viridiplantae; phylum Streptophyta; class Magnoliopsida; order Lamiales; family Gesneriaceae; genus Dorcoceras; species Dorcoceras hygrometricum. The sequence continues at coordinate 35,205 of KQ996479.1, forward strand.
GTATTATGAATTGTATGCATTGCGCATTGATTATTGAATGACATTCATTGCATACATCTTGAGCCTTTGACAGATTGATTTGATTACCTGATTGGGTGCCACGTTGTGACTGGCCGGCTGTTGAGTCGTGTCCGAAAAGTCCAACGCTATCGTCGGAGTGGTGACTACCGGATTCGAGTGTCTACCACCGAGCTGTGATGGGCTGACGGGCCCCGATGATCACGGACCGATGATTTCCTGGTTGATAGACCGTGGTATAGAGGCTGATTTGAGTTGCCAGTTGATAGACTGGTCTAGCTATCCGACTTCTTGATAGCCCTCATGCATTCATAGCATTGATTATAGCTTGTTGTATGTTTTCTGCTTTGATAGCTCTTCGTACTGAGGCTTGACCTCGTATTTTCTTTTCCTGCTTTTGTTGTTTGGGTCTGTGTTACCCATTTGCAGGAGTTTCAGGTAACCAAGCTGGACCGAGTGGAAGTTCAGTTGGTCGATCCCCGCATCCCTGAGTCCCAGTTTACTTATGATATGTATTGAACCGGGGGATGCCCCGTGTTATCATGTATTTGGGGATCTATCTTTTGAATTGATTTATGTGGTTACTTGCTGTATCGAGTTGAGTAAACTTCTATTTTGAATATCGAATATTTTGAACGTATGATTTGAAGTTCAGGCCTTTGTATTTCGAAAAAATTTTTAAGCCCTGATTTTAAGCTTCCGTAATTATGCGCTTATTTTGTGTTAATTGTTGGTAATTAGCACGGGGCCTGACACAGTTCATGTGGAAATGTGATTTCAAGGCCCACTAGCTTTTCAATGAGCCCAATCATACGGACCTCATGCTCGTAGACCGAAGTCCCCTCGCGCATGAAGCCCGTCATGAGCTCCTTGACAGTGGTGAACCTCTCAGTCCGAGAGTTCTCCCCATACAGCTCTTTGTGGTAAAGGTGTATGGCAGCAGCATACCCCGTCTCCTCAAATCACCGCTGCAGTTCATTGGACATAGATGCCATCATATAGCACCGTGCCTTAAGCTCTTCATCCCACCATTTTTCCAACCAGCTCCTCAGGACTGGCATTGGCAGGGGCCTCCTTAGGAGGGCTCTTCTCTAGCATGTAGAGAAGTTTCTCCGAAGACAAGACAATCTTGACATTTCGAAGCCAATCTTGGTAGTTTGTGCCAGTGAATTTGTTGCTATCCAGTATAGAATCAAGTGGATTTTTAATCGAAGACATGATAGATTGCAGTTTATACTGAAATGAAAAACATACATGCATTACAGACTATTCATGAAAAACGCTAATGAATTAATCTCCCACTATTTTAAAAATTTCACCATCCTCTAATGAAATCGGGAAATCCAGTTTCCTTTGTGGGTACACAGAGTCCAATCAAGAAATCACGGTCCCGAATATCAGAAGACATGATAGATTGCAGTTTATACTGAAATGAAAAACATACATGCATTACAGACTATTCATGAAAAACGCTAATGAATTAATCTCCCACTATTTTAAAAATTTCACCATCCTCTAATGAAATCGGGAAATCCAGTTTCCTTTGTGGGTACACAGAGTCCAATCAAGAAATCACGGTCCCGAATATCAGCCAGCCATTATCCTCAAAAGGTAGAGCCCAATTTCAACAGGTGCAACCTCCATGTATTTACCTCACGTCCAGTAAGGCCCAATAATATGACGCCGATTACTATAACGTGTCAATATGACCCATCAATGTTGATTTGTAATGGACGATCGCCATGACGTCCCCAATAATATGAGCCAATGTCATGGGAGTCCCATCCAAATCACAGCAAGTGTCAATGGCGTGCATAGATTTTCGGCACACAGAACCTCCCAATAATATGAGCCGGTCTATGTATGCGGGTAGTATCGACGTATACCCATTGTTGATGGAAGGTAGGAAATTTTAAACAATATTTTAATTCCGTTAGCTTCATGATATTATCCAATAAACTTTTGTTTAATGATCAATTTAGAAGTCATGGACTAACATTCTCTAAGAGTTCTTCCAGGTCATTGAAGGGCTAAGGTCCACTTAAAACCCAACTTCCTAAGACAAAGAAACACCCCTCGGTGAGACTAACCGGTACAACTCATTTTAAGACGGTCTATAAAAAGCTCTCTTAGATCGCATTTTGTCACACAACCTCATAATTATCAATAAACTAAGTTCCTTTAATTTAATCTTGATATAAATTTTAAATCAAATTTAAAATGAGGGATTTTAATTTTTTAAATTTGATCTCAATAATTTTAAATCAAATTTAAAATTCATGGATTCAACAGATATATATCACATATATAATACGGATGATCGATAACCGAGAGCTATGCGATCCGTGGTTTCCAAGCACGAAATTAGGTCCAATCCTAAGTGATAATGCAATCCTATTACAGAAGCTTCCAGTTTTACATGTCTTCAATCCTCAATATCTTTGATCATCATCTCCACAGCATGACTGTCGTTAGCTCGTGCCATAAGGTTTTGGGTTAAGTCCCACAACGAGCGCAACCCTCGTGTTTAGTTTCCATCATTGAGTTTGGAACCCTGAACAGACTGCTGGTGATAAGCCGGAGGAAGGTGAGGATGACGTCAAGTCATCATGCCCCTTATGCCTTGGGCGACACACGTGCTACAATGGCCGGGACAAAGGGTCGTGATCCCGCGAGGGTGAGCTAACCCCAAAAATCCGTCCTCAGTTCGGATTGAAGGCTGCAACTCGCCTGCATGAAGCCGGAATCTCTAGTAATCGCCGGCCAGCCATACGGCGGTGAATTTGTTCCCGGGCCTTGAACATACCGCCTTTAACTGAAAGGAGGGGGATGCCGAAGGCAGGGCTAGTGTCTGGAGTGAAGTCGTAAAAAGGTAGCCGTACTGGAAAGTATCTTCAGAATTATCTCCCACAAAATCTAAAATTTACATTTAAATATCCATGACAAATAGGGATACATTTAAAGGGTGGGAACGGGCCATAAACCAGGCCCACTTTGAGCAACAATATTAAAACCAAGAAATGTAAAACCTAGCATATACCTAACATATTGGGCATGACTCTCGATAATCTCAAATAACATTATTTATTCAATTAATACAATTAATTGACATAAATAAAATAAACCAATAAAATTTGCTTTTATCCAACAAAATTATATTTTAAATATAAATCATATTTTATAAATAAAATATATTTTTTTATTTTAGTTGCATTCGGATTAAAACAATTTTAGGTCCAATATCTCAAAATTTCAAAAAAATAATTTTGGTCCAACCAAAAACCTCGATAGCAATTATCACCCAAAAATGCATCGGGATGGTCAGTACAGGCCCGGAAAAACCCTAGGGGAGCAAAAACCGCCGCTGCATCGCCGCCCTAGCACCACCGCACGGGCGGTGACCAAACCGCCTCATGCTTGCTGCACGCCGTTCGTATCCCCGTGCGCGACGTGCGCTCATGGGTAGGCGGGCTGCTGCACGTGCAGTGCGCACAGGCAGGGCAGCTAGCACTCGCAACCACTTGTGCGACGTGCGCGCAAAGTCCGCCGATGCCAGCGCAAGCAACGTGCGCCGGTCCACGCGATATGCGTCGCGATATGCGAGCGGTAGGTGCGCACGGAGGGAGGCATTCACGTGCGGCGCCTGCACAATGTGCACGCGACGGTGCGACTAAATTTCCTTTTTTTTGCAAAACAAGATTTTGATGCAATTTAACAGAAATCATGTATTGATAGATCCGAGCCTGATGCTCTGATACCATTGTTGGCACAGCAGCAGATCCGGAACCCGCTCCCGAAGCTCAGCGGAATTTAAAATTTGAATAGCCCGAAAATAGTCAATACACGAAATATAAATCTAAACATTCATAGGATGTTTAAGAAATTACCTCTGGCGACTAGGCTCCTCGCTCCGACTATTTCACAAAAGGGAGATAGCACTTCAACGGTTGAACAGCTCTGGTCGTCCAATCCAGTCCAGGACCAGAATCTCAATTCCTTCACTTGTTGGCACTAAAAAACCAACGAAAGTTATTTGGATGGAATCTTCACGCCGAGATGGTCAGAATAAATTCCGAGAGCAATGGCGACGGCGTCGTGACGGGCAGCGTCATGACGGATGAGGAGGAGGCGTGAAGGAGAGGAGAGGGAAGCTGAAGGGAGAGTTGTCAACACAACTTGGTACGAATAAATGAATACCCCAAGACCCCTATTTATAGATTTTTCATGAGCTTAAACCTGATTAATGGGCCCAGGTCAGGCCCAGGCCTAGGGAACATTGCTTTCAAGTCCATCATTGTGGCTTCATCATAATCCCGATCGATGATCAGATCAGACCGATCTTCACAGTTTACAAAACTGAACATTATGATGTGAAAACAATGTTTCAGACCACCTAATTAAAAATAGCAGTTATGACCCTATTAGCTTTAAGGAAGTCATACTTACCCAAGCTAATTTTAGGAAGTTACACTTCCATCCTTCCTCTACTATACTCAAAAAATTGAGTATTATTTCCGTAAAAGAATTGAGAAACCAGAACTTGTGTGACCCTCAATGGTTCAAGGATACAACTAGCGGTGGGATCACAACTCTTTGTGACTCCGAAAACACATTTTTGGACTTACCCATCGGATCATTGTAAATCATCTAGCAACATCGCCACATGATCCCATAGGTATCACTGATAGCGCTTGCAAAAACCAGTTGATCATGGTTATTGCACAGTATGGTCCTTTCAGATCAAATATCCCGATCGAATCAACGACCATTGGTGAATTGAGAGTCGCAAGAGATTCGATAGCGATGCATACATCTTGGAGATCAAATAGTGACATCGCATGTGCTACTAGGTAAACCCATTTACCTAAAACACATCTAGAACCCTGGTCAGAGATTTGTCACACTATTATCTACTCAGACAGCATAGGATATCCATGCAAAAGGGTGAGCGATGAATCCTCGATAACGATGCATCGACTCCTACATGCATCGGGATCTCACCCAATCCCGCCACCTGATTATCTCAACTGAGTCGGTAAACGGGTCAAAGTGAGGAATCTATCATGTAGAGTCTCAATGACGTTTCTATTAGTAAGGACTAATCTGTACAACCAAGACCTCGGACTTAATCCACTCGACAAATGATAACCACTTGGAAAGCCTGAACGAGGGTAGTTTGATAGATCGTCAGTTCACTATCCATCTGCATGCTCAGAACATCACTATGTTCCCTACCAATGAAACGTGGTACTTTGCATCGCAGATGCTAGTCTCAAGCTCGGGTGGCCCTTATCCTCTTTTGGACGGTCCAATCGACTAGGAATTCATTTAGAATATACAGTGACTATTAGATATATTTCATGATATCCATCATACGCTCTCACATCTGACATACACTATGGTGCATTCAAGCTCTTTATCCAACAATTTGTAATCATAATAATGAAGATAAATAACGCCGCAAATATGCGAATTTCATAAGTAAAGATCGTTTTTTACATAGAGTTAACAAGAACCCGCATGCCACAAGTTGGCTAGTTGGTCACCTACTCTAACATTAGAATCATAAGAACAAGTTTTGTATTCATCAAAATAAAGATCTGATCTGCGTAGCAGATGCAACAGTTCCTTTAGTAACATGAGCTGAAGTCCATGTGAGTTAGACCAAATTCACATCTGTCAATTATTAAAATTTAAGTTTGGTGATAAAAAAATCAGCTCAAAGATAAAAAGATCATATCAGAATGGACCTAACAGTTCTTTTTATTCATATCAGATAAGGGCTAAGCTGAATACAGACAACTCAGTTTAGAGAAGCATATATAAGATCAGAGCAATAAGAATAGTTGATCAGAATATATTAGAGTTTCGTTTCTTAGTCAGATCAGAGCTGAATTCTATGCATTGACTCAAGAGATATTTATAATCGTTAAAAAAATCGGGAAAACAATCAGAATATATCAAAGTTGGTATACAGAACTTGAATGTTTTGAGCAAAAATAAGGTGCATTTAATGAAAGAGTACGTAGAACAATACAATAATAAATGCACATTCCTTACTTGAAGGAAATCGTATGAGGATCCATCGGCTGAGTCTACTGGTAACATTTGTTACTGTTTGAATCCAGATGCTATCAAAGGAGGAGGATTTAAATTGAATTTGGCACGTATAATATGAATCCTTTGAACTCTTGAATGCTATAAAACCTTCCAAAGTTCTAAAAAATCTCAGAATATCGATTAGCTATTTTTATTCAATTTTAAATCTTCTGTATTCATTTCAGTTTAGAGCTGAAACAAATAGGCTTTCATTTGTTATACAATTTTTTAGAAGACATAGAAATCAATTGTAAGGTGACATTGTTTCTGCTATTATCAGAAGTGAATACTAGGAGTTAAGCTCGGGCGCTGCCTATCTGGCTAGCTTTGGATACATTGTATCTTTTCAAAGTCTTCTACTGGAATTCCATCCAGATTGAAATAAGGGAAGATGTAGAAGTTTAGCTTCGAACTTCCAGACATGAATCTTACTTCTCAACTGATTTATTTTGCATGTATTCATATTTGTTCACTGTTCAATTGAGCTCTTTCTGTGTAAATATTTTATTGCTCAAAAGAGCAGCTTAAACTATGTTTTTCTATCGGCTAGTAACTCAGCTGATTTGAAAAATGTTTTAAAAGCACAAATTTGAACAGGATATATTCAATCTCCTCTATATTATGTTCTACGATCCTATCAAGTGGTGTCAGAGTGGGGAAAACTCAGTACTTGAACAAATTTTTAAAATATTCATATATTTAAATGACATGTTACATAAAATCCCTTTGTTTTCTAGATAAGATTATGATGATTGAAATATTCAAATGCAAGCACATCTGGTTGTGTAGGATGATACATGTGTTTTGTCATCACAAACGGTCGGATGAAGGTCTTGAAAGCGAATTATGCTATTGTAATATCTTATGAGGCTATTACATGGTTAGAAAGGCCATATATGAGTGAATGGCACATGACAAGCGGAAGCCGAGTCTTGACCACGTTGCAAAGGATATTCTTTACAAGATGCTGGAGAAGAATATGTTCAGCAAGATCGAGATTTGCACAACTGCTAAAGGTATTTGGAAAAAGCTGATGCAACTATGAGAGGGAAATGAGAAAACCAAGGAAAATAAGCTGGCAGTTGCAACACAAAAATTTGACACTATCAAGATGAGGCCTGGAGAGACCCTGGTCTACCGAGCTCACATATGAAAATGATAAATTAAATCAAGTGATGAGCTCTTGGACAAAATCTTCACTCTCATTATGCAAGCTGCATGAAGTCCAGAAGCCATTTAATGTCAAAACTGGCTTGTGTTTCAGCTCAAGTGAAAGCAACGCTGGTGATACTTGTGCTCAATCAGATCTGGTTGATGACAAGCTCAAAAATATGAGTTTGTCAAAGCCAGTTTGATACATAATACCCTTGAATCAGTTAAGTATGATGATCAAAATGCGTCTAAGATGAACCAGAATGGAAAGCTTGGTATAGGTTATGCTCAACCTGATAACTCTAAGCCGAGCTGGATAAGATTCATTCTCCGTTTCTAGCTTACTCAACTCAGTCTTTAGACTATCTGAGTCATCAAGATGTGAACAGCTTGCATCATTTGACTTGTCTTTCAGACACTAGTTTTCAGCTTTAACATTTTCGAATTTCTGAGACAAATTCTTGTAATTATGGACCATTTCGTTAAGTACATTAACTAGATCCTCTCGTATAAATATAACATTTGAGAAATCGAATACCTCATCACTGTTGTCATTTGCCATTAGACATTGAATCTCTTCTTGCTCACTTTCATTTGATGAGCTGCTAGAGGTATTCTCTTCTAAATATGAGTCAACCCACTTACTTTTGCTTTCCTTAGCAACAAGTGCTTTGAGATCACGCCTCTTAAAATACGGTTTCTTATCAGAACATTGTAATCTGAGATCTGAGGTATTTTTATCATCCTTGTTTGGCTTTACAGTCCACAGCAAAATGTCCTGATCTGCCACAATTATAGCAATTCATGTTAGTAGTATTGTGTTCAAATTTATGTGCTTTAATTGAAAAATAAGGTGATTGAGTTCTTCTCATAAATTTCCCAAACTTCTTAATGAATAGGGACATTGCATCATTGTTGATCTGCTCAGCTGTCTCCTGTGTCTTTTCTTCTGTTACATCTAAGGCCTTTGTTGTTGAGACGTGGAAAGTCATTCCTTCGATCTGATTTCCAGTTCAAACTTGTAGGCCCTTAAATCAGCAAATAAATCGTGCAGCTCCAGCTTATTGAGATCCTTGGACTCTCTCATTGCCATAGTCTTTACATCCCACTCTCTGGGAAGAGCTCTCATCACTTTCAGGACCACCTCCCTGTTAGTGTACTCTTTTCCAGGAGTTGTGAGCTCAATCACGATGCTGCTAAAATGTTCATCAAATTCCGCCATCGTTTTTCTAGCTTTCATTTTGCTGGAGTCAAATTTTTGAGTAGCCACAGCAAGATTGTTTTCTTTGGTCTGGTCATTCCCTTCACATAGCTGGATGAGCTTCTTCCATATTTCCCTTGTTGTGGTGCACATCTTGATTTTACTGCATGTTCTTGTCCAGTGTTTTGTAAAGAATGTCCTTAGCAACATTATCCAGGTTGGCTTTTCGCTTGTCCTCTGTAGTCCATTCTAGTCTAGGCTTTTCAGGCATACTTGAGACCCATTTGATATTTCAATATCTGTATTCAATTAGGCATGAACATAATATAACGTAAAAGACGTGAGTCATATCCATGCCTATCTCAAAGCTGAATTACAAGCTCGATTCGTACCTCACATGACAAAATACCTCCAACAGATTCCTCCAGCTAACGGTACCAGCGACCCGCTCAACTCAGATCCCTCACGGCTCCTACAAAATTCCACGAATCTTCCCGGAAGCTCGAATCTGATAAGTCACCTGGCAAATCAGTTCAACAACTGAATTTCTAAACACTACAACCTACGGCCAAGAGCTGAAACCTGGTCCTAACACTATATCGAAACTCAACAGCAGGAACTACGCTTCGTACCTCACATGACAAAATACCTCCAACAGATTCCTCCAGCTAACGGTACCAGCGACCCGCTCAACTCAGATCCCTCACGGCTCCTACAAAATTCCACGAATCTTCCCGGAAGCTCGAATCTGATAAGTCACCTGGCAAATCAGTTCAACAACTGAATTTCTAAACACTACAACCTACGGCCAAGAGCTGAAACCTGGTCCTAACACTATATCGAAACTCAACAGCAGGAACTACGCTTAGCAATGCCAAGAATCACTTACCCTGAAGCTCACCCAGACCTAGAGAACTATCGAATGGAGTCTCAAAGACACACGAACCTGCGAAACAATACGCACGAGATCTTAGGAAATCTAAAAAATGTTGGGGATCCGGATCCGCCCCCCGGTCAGGCAGCGGAAGAACAAAAATTTAGAGTACCGGGAGGCGATCAATACGAATAATCAGTTCTTTATGTATCGACATACATAGGGTGTTTAGCAAGTTACCTGTCTGGCACTTGTGCCTGGATCCAACCGGTGTTTCAAGAACCCGGCGCTTCTCGGTTGGTTGCGGTAGATTCGCCAATCCGGTCCACGACCAGATTCGAGACTCCTTCGTCAGACTGCACTAGAAGTCCTGACGAGATCAGCACGATCGGATTCTCCACGTCGAACTGGCCGGAACAAATATCCGGCGACGATCGGCGGCGGGCGGCGGCGGCGCACGGCGGGCGGCGGCGGCGGCGCTAGGAGAGGAGGGGAGGGGCGGCTATGTGCTAGGTTTAGGGTTACAATGATGTGTTATGTCATATGATTAATGAAGCCAATTAGCCTAATTAAATAGACTTACAATTGGACTTGGGCCGGTCCAACGGGCCCGGGTCCGAATGACGATATCAATCGCTGCGACTTCATCGTAACTCCGATCGCCGATCAGATCGGACCGATCGATTCAGTTTCCAAAACTGAATGTTATGATGTGAAAAACATTTTTTCAGATCATCAAACC
>KQ996479.1:53849-69119 GCA_001598015.1 Dorcoceras hygrometricum
AGCGTCTAGCAACATCGTCCCATGATCCCCTAGGTATCACTGATAGTGCCTGCAAGAACCAGTTGGTCGTGGTTAACGTACAGTAAGGTCTTTCAATCCATATATCCCGATCAGATCATCGACCATTGGTAAATCGAGAGTCGCTATAGATCCGATAGCTATGCGTACATCTTGGAGATCGAATAGTGACATCGCGAGTGTAACTAGGTAAACCCATTTACCTAAAACACTTCTAGTACTCTGGCCAGAGATTTATACACTATTATCCCCTCAGATAGCATAGGTTATCCACGCATGTCTGCGAGCGGTGAATCCTCGACAACGATGCATCGACTCCTACATGCATCGGGGTCTCACCCAATCCCGACGCCTGGTGACCCCAAGTGAGTCGGCAAACGGGTCAAAGTGAGACGCCTATCATGTAGAGTCTCAATGACGTTTCGAGTCGTGAGGACTAATCAGTACAACCAAGACCTCGGACTTTCCACTCGACAAATGGTAACCACTTGGAAAGTCCGAAGGAGGGTAGTTCGATAGATCACCAGGTCACTATCTATCTGCATGCTCAGAACATCACAATGTTCCCTAATAATGAAACATGGTACGTCGCATCGCAGATACTAGTCTCGAACTCGGGCGGCCTTATCCTCATTTTGACGGCCCAATCGACTAGGAACATGTTCAGAATACACAGCGACTATTAGATGTGTTTCATGATAGCCGTCATACCCACTATCACATCTAACATACGCTTTAGTGTAATCTAGGTCTTTACTCAACACAATTGTAAATCATTACACACATAATGAAAGTAAAGAATGCCATATAGAAGAATGCGAATATCATATATAAAGATCGTTTGTACAAGAGTCAATGAAACTCACACGCCACAAGTTGGCTAGTTGGGCATCTACTCTAACAAAAAAAACTCACGGCCGGGAGCTACTACTCAACCAGCTAATTATCTTACCTCAACAACCTAACAAGAAGCTTAAATCAAAGCTAGGAGTAAGATCTCAAAGCTAAACCGAAAGGCTACCTGCACACAGCAAACACACGAACAAGGGAGCTATTGCTGCTGCTTCGCGATCTCACTCCAAGGCCAATTCAAACCTTCTAGCTGGTATTAATCGAAAGAGGAACTCCTAAGGAGTGTAGCGCCACCGACCTTGCCCAAAAAGGAGACGGGAAACGGTGGCAATCGGCGGATGAAAGTAACGGTGAACAGTGTTTAGGGTTCGAGAAAAAGAATGAAAGTCGAGAGGATATTTCACTAAGTATGGAGTCTGATTTAATGAAACGAAGACCAAGTCCTGCTTCTTATATACACGCGAGAAAACCTGATTTAAAATCAATCGACACTAACATAACAATCGCAACAGTCGACAGCAACGAGAACAGTACGTAGCTGATACCCAACAGCTTCTTCAACAGTGCGAAGCTCACGCCAGCAACCGCAACGCAAAGACAACGAGCGCTAATCAAAACGACAACACTTCGCACACGTCAGCAAATCTGATCAAAGCGCTACGCTACAACAGATCCATTCAAAGCAAATACGACGTCGCGTAACCTGCGTCATCATATCTGATGAACTAAACGCCCACGACAGCGATCGCTAGCGCTAGAACAATACGACGTCGTAACAACTAAATCAAACGACGTCGCATAGAATACGTCACCATATCTGTCGACAACGTCAGCGTTGCTGATGCTTCTTAACACACACAACACCTAAAATACAATTGCTGACGCTAAATCAATATGACGGCGTTTTACACCCGCTACAGGAACTAACTGCTAACAGATATCACCCAGCAGATACTTCACCAAAACGGCACCGTTTCCTTCGTGCTACAGGAACTTACTGTCAACGTCCAAAATAACACAAGCGCTAACAGATAACTTACGTCATAACATCTGATTGCTAACTCAACCGATACTTCAACAGTAATGCTTACGTCAGCAATTGCTACGCCAACGTGCAACAGAAAACATGACGTCAGCAAATCTGCCAACGTATTTCTCCACAAAACAGATTTCAAACTCGAAAATTCCAAAATTTCCAGAATTTCTCTAAGTGTAAAATCTGACCCGAAAATGCAACCCAAACTCACAAACAGAAATCTGAACCACCAGAAATCTCTAAAAACCGATTAATTCCCAACCAATTTACATTTAACAAGTTTCGGGTCTCACATTCCTCTCCACCTTAAAAGATTTCGCCCTCGAAATCACACAGCAACTCTGGAATCAAACAAAACCATCTTTAACATAGCTAACACTGTAAGGTTAAACTACATGCTGAACGATCACAAGTGCGCCAAATCTCAACCAAGGCTACTAACAGAGCATTCGAGATAATGGGAAAACACAGCAACCAGAAATCAATTGCTGAGAAACAATCACGAGCAGATAGCTACAGAAACTGATTTAACACTTGTAGCATATATGAAGGTTTTTGGCTCACTTCCTCAGCAATAACATGCCGTGCTAAGAAGATAGTTCATGTTGCCACTGCCAAACTAAGAACAGAGACAATTCTTTCTGCGATCTCCAAAATATCCAACATAACATGAAGTTCATTGCAACTAAACTGCCATGCCTAAAACAGCTAATAATCAAAGGCCAAGTTGCAATGTGCACTGTCAAGAAGGGATCGACACAAAGAACAACCAATTTACCAACGGATTAGGGACAAAACTCGAATCTGAAGGAAACAAAACACAAGAATAAAAGGCTGTCCCAACACAGATGAGGATACGCTCCACTAATCTCAGAGTCGGTCTCTCCAATATCCCTTCCAAAATTCCTTGCTAGCCAAAACAATCAAATTGAGGGTCTAGTCCCGCTCATTCCATCAGCATTCAACACAAAAGAAGGATCTAATATTCAATTTCCTCGGCTTAACACATAAAACACACTACGTGTCCATAACAACACAGTCGGTACTCGCAAATCGCACACCAAAGATCCAATTTATCCCAAAACATACAAACAACCTGAAGAATCTAAGAGCGGACCTACCCTTAATTCTCAAATCCAGCAAGATCTAAGAAGGAGAATTTCGCAAGAAACACAGGGTTCACAAGAAGAGGTTCAAAAGTCCATACTTAACAAGTACAATCTGGTTACAGGTCACGCTTACCCACCGTTCTCAAAGGTACCAGATCTCTTTGGTCAACCACCTACTGCTCAACCTCTGAAGAAAACTACTAAATTCTCCACATTTCTTCAAATCGCTAAGCAAGATTTGTACTTCCCGCAGTACAAAATCCCAAAGAATGTTATACCAAACCTCTCTTGGCAACAAATTCCACACCAAAAACTATACCAATCCTTGGTATGATCTCTCAAATTAAGCATCTGATCAGGAAAAAACGATAAACTCGCAGTCCCTCGAGACCCAAAAACATCGAAAACTCTTCCAAATTCGAAACAAGATCCTAGAGTACTTACCAGCCACTACAGACACCAGAAACTAGACAATCTCACGACAGAACTGCCACAAAATCCTCTTGCCAGTTTCCTAAAATAAGCCTTAACACAAGGACAAAATGGGATGATATAGACAATCCAACAATCATACTTTTACTACCCGCGCTAACTGGCACTCGGAGCCAACAAGGAAACACTACAAAACTACCAAATGCTCAAAAGCATCTTGAGATACTCACCGCTACTAGCACTGCTGGATGGCCTTCCAACAAATCATTAGTAGCGAGCTTCTCTCGCGCAGGCAGACGCTAAACTCACATCTGAAATCTTTAACTAACTCCAGCCAAAAGCAATATCACGCAAACAAGCCGAACTGAGTGAAGAAAGAACCCGCTAATCGCTCTCCACCTTAAAATGCACGCCAGAACTCCAAGGTAGCCACAATAACCTCCAGCGCCAAGACAAAGGTGGGGCATCACATCTAGCAAGGTCTCCACTAATCGGAAAACACCTATGCCTCGCAGAATACAATGGAAGGGACTACAACCGAAACAGGGAGTCCACAGGAGCTCAACAACTCAAGGCTGATCAACAATCGAAAGCAAAGATCAACAAACAGATGTAGCCACGGTGTGTGTACAAGCGTATGAGGATCACCCACTCAACTTTACACCACACCCGAATACCAGATGCATCTAACAGCTCAACCTGCCGTTTCCCAACCCATGAAATGTGGTAGTTAACCACTCGGAGCATGAGGGCTAACATATCCCAGCAGGGAGATGAGAGTGCGGTATCGCCGCTCGCCCTCGCATCCTGGTAAGGAATTACCAGATGCATCAAAACTGCTCAACCTGCTGTTGCCCAACCCATGAACTGTGGTAGTTAACCACTCGGCGCATGGTGGCAAACAAATCCCAGTAGGGAGATGAGAGTGCGGTATCGCCGCTCGCCCTCGCATCCTGGTAAGGAACAAACAGCAACAACAAAGCATGGCTACAACAGCTGAACTGAACAGGATAAAACAAGACACGGTTATGCGAATTAGAGTTCAACAGCTGGATGCACGCAACTCGCAAAACATCTCAACCGCCTGAGACTACAACAATAAGGACCAACTGAGTTCAAAGCAGCAATTGCACAGGGTTCAATGGAACTCACTAAGAAAACTCAACAGCTAGAGACGCAAGAGACACAGCTCAACAGCTGGAGATATAACAACAGAAACAATCCTTAGCTGGAGAAACGAAGCCCACCGCAACATCTCAACAGCCGGAGGCCCAAAGCTCTCAGGCGCACTCAACAGCTGGAAAACATGGGGCTCGCGAATCAACTCCACAGCTGCGGACACAACTAGCAGAAAGCCAATGGAGTTCAAAATACCTCAATTCTGCTGTCCGGACAAAAGGAATCAAAGAGAATACGCACAGTACTAAAGATTACAAGGAAATCAGGAGAATCTCAACTGAAACACATGAAGGAAGAAATCCTCAAACAAAGGAGGTCACCTAGCTCAAACTGTTGTTCGGACATCGCATCATAAACAGATAGCAGCTAACCTCTCGACAAAGGGAATCTAAACACCCCCAAAACAAACAACTTCTCTACCAGACTTGCTAGCCTAACTCAACATCACTCGCGGAACGACAACTTCTACACCGGCAGGAGTAACCAGGACACGGCATCACACAAACAAGATGGGGCAGAAACAACCCTCGCGCACCACCAAAACAATCAAGTACAATCATAAACTAGTGTGATGCCCACGCGTCAAACTAAACTGACACAGAGTTAACAAATAAAGAACAACTACCTGTACAACCTCCTCCGGTCAAGACATCATCTCGCTCCTCAGTTGTCGCATCCACCTGAGTTGGTTGAAGTCCTGATCGCTGGGGCTGAAAAGGACGATACGGTCGCCTCGAAGAACTTCTAGTCACATCCCGCTGTCCCAAAGTAGGACACACTCTAGCAAAGTGCCCAACCTGACCACAATTTTTTCAAGCGCCTCGCACTCCAACGCATTGAGAAGGTTTATTCTTACCCCCACACTAGCCACAGAAAGCCGTAGTCGACCTCGCTCCACTAGAACCACCAGATCTCGAAGAACTTGAACTGGATCTCTTAAATTGCCTTCCGCTAGGTCTAAATCTCATATGACTCAAAGACTGTGGTGCCACAGAAGGCTGGGATGACGACGTTCCAGATGGCACAGGATCCACGCTTGTCCTGTCGATTGCTGCACTCGAGTCTGTCCAACTACAAGGCTCTCCATCAAGTCAACCGCTCTGTTGGCAGCACTAGCAAGAGAGTGAAAGGCTGGAGACTGACTCTCACTATATCCCAAAGGAACACTCGATTGGGGGCACCCTCTCTATTAGCACTAACCAGAGTCCTCGAATTGACCACCACTTGTCTACTAGCTCTACCTCTTCTCCTAAGCGGCATCTCTACACGACACTCAAAGGTAAGCATGCAAGCAAGTAATTCAAGTATTCAAGCACAAACCAAAGAACAGCTACTGTGCCTAGACTCACATGTGATCAAAGAAATCGAGCTTATCCCAGTTTAAGCTCTGATACCAAAAATGTCAGGCCTCGTGCACAACACAGAGTTAAATCACGTAAAACATAGCGGAAACACTTTAAAAAGTGGCTAAAATTTTTCGTTTTTGGCCTGACGAAGAAAACATAATTTTAAAATACCACAATATGTCAAAATATCCCAGTTAATAGAAATACACAACGCTAAAAGCCATAATACAACAGTACAGCATTAAACAAGTATCAGTCAACTAATACAGCAACTGAATGCACAAAGCACGGGACACTCCCCGGCTAATAGAACTGATACATATACGCTATACGCTAACTGGGACACTCTAAGCACCACCTGGGGCACCTCCAGCTGGATCAACACCAAGACCAGCGGAATAACCTGGGAGACCTGAACAACAAGTGGCAAACAAAACAACCAGCCCCAGAGGGACATCGGGGTCAAACCCCAGTACGAAGAGCTACAAAATACAGCTAACAGATATAGCATGCAATGTATCATGTCGTGCAAATGCATGAGCGGTACAAAGAACATCGGTAACAATCGGAAAACGAATAGGAAACAACAACGCACCCCGCGGAAAATAGAGTGGCTCATCGTCAACACACGCGCGGGTGCCACCCGTCGGGTTGCACGGAATTGCAAGTGGACCAACCACCCGCCAACCTCTATCCAGGTCACTGCAACTGAGGACTGGGAACAACTCAACCAACATCCTCCAGCTGCACTCAATCGTGGTTATGCAACACAGCACCGCGCCACGAGATAAGAGCTC
Source organism: Dorcoceras hygrometricum (assembly GCA_001598015.1). NCBI lineage: Eukaryota > Viridiplantae > Streptophyta > Magnoliopsida > Lamiales > Gesneriaceae > Dorcoceras > Dorcoceras hygrometricum. The sequence continues at coordinate 60,619 of KQ996479.1, forward strand.
CAACAGAGCAACATGTATAGCATGGCTGTCAAAGGAATCAAGGGCCCAATATGCTATGCAGATGCATTACAATGCTCAACATGAAATGGATGCTTGCAATGCCAATAACTACATACAACAGCATACTGTAATACGCAAATATGGCCGCACAACAAGAATACAACCATGCAGGGTACAACCAACTCAGCTACAACAAGCAATAAGCACGACAATTCAGCCAATAGACATGCAGAATACACAGAACTTTGCCTCAACACAAATACCAGGCGCAGCTGTACAATACACACATAACACATTCCCATGCCTATCTCAAAGCTGAATTACAAGCTCGATTCGTACCTCACACGACAAAATACCTCCAACAGATTCCTCCAGCTAACGGTACCAGCGACCCGCTCAACTCAGATCCCTCACGGCTCCTACAAAATTCCAAGAATCTGCCCGGAAGCTCGAATCTGATAAGGCACCTGGAAAATCAGTTCAACAACTGAATTTCTAAACACTACAACCTACGGCAAAGAGCTGAAACCTGGTCCTAACACTATATCGAAACTCAACAGCAGGAACTACGCTTAGCAATGCCAAGAATCACTTACCCTGAAGCTCACCCAGACCTGGAGAACTATCGAATGGAGTCTCAAAGACACACGAACCTGCGAAACAATACGCACGAGATCTTAGGAAAGCTAACAAAAACTCACGGCCGGGAGCTACAACTCAACCAGCTAATTATCTTACCTCAACAACCTAACAGGAAGCTTAAATCAAAGCTAGGAGTAAGATCTCAAAGCTAAACCGAAAGGCTACCTGCACACAACAAACACACGAACAAGGGAGCTACTACTGCTGCTTCGCGATCTCACTCCAAGGCCAATTCAAACCTTCTAGCTGGTATTAATCGAAAGAGGAACTCCTAAGGAGTGCAGCGCCACCGACCATGCCCAAAAACGGAGACGAGAAATGGCGGAAATCGGCGGATGAAAGTAACGGTGAACAGTGTTTAGGGTTCGAGTAAAATAATGAAAGTCGAGAGGATATTTCGCTAAGTATGGAGTCTTATTTAATGAAACGATGACCAAGTCCTGCTTCTTATATACACGCGAGAAAACCTGATTTAAAATCCACCGACACTAACATAACAATCGCAACAGCCGACAGCAACGGGAACAGTACTGCTGATACCCAACAGCTTCTTCAACAGTGCGAAGCTCACGCCAGCAAACGCAACGCAAAGACAACGAGAGCTAATCAAAACGAAAACACTTCGCACACGTCAGCAAATCTGATCAAAGCGCTACGCTACAACAGATCCATTCAAAGCAAATACGACGTCGCGTAACCTGCGTCATCATATCTGATGAACCAAACGCCCGCAACAGCGATCGCTAGCGCTAGAACAATACGACATCGTAACAACTAAATCAAACGACTTCGCATAGAATACGTCACCATATCTGTCGACAACGTCAGTGTTGCTGCTGCTTCTTAACACACACAACACCTAAAATACAATTGCTGACGCTAAATCAATATGACGGCGTTTTACACCCGCTACAGGAACTAACTGCTAACAGATATCACCCAGCAGATACTTCACCAAAACGGCACCATTTCCTTCGCGCTACAGGAACTTACTGTCAACGTCCAGAATAACACAAGCGCTAACAGATAACTTACGTCATCACATCTGATTGCTAACTCAACCGATACTTCAACAGCAATGCTTACGTCAGCAATTGCTACGCTAACGTGCAACAGAAAACATGACGTCAGCAAATCTGCCAACAGATTTCTCCACAAAACAGATTTCAAACTCGAAAATTCCAAAATTTCCAGAATTGCTCTAAGTGTAAAATCTGACCCGAAAATACAACCCAAACTCACAAACATAAATCTGAACCACCAGAAATCTCTAAAAATCGATTAATTCCCAACCAATTTACATTTAACAAGTTTCGGGTCTCACAGATATAACTCCGAATCAGGCTATATATAGAGCACAACACAAGAAAAAGAGATGATGACCATGCTGAGAAGAGCGAATTCAAAAGGGTTTTGCAAACCAAAATGTAAAAGAAGAAAGCACAACCCTGTGAAGACAATGAAAAACCATCTCAGACAGGAGCACTTCCCAGTATGTGAGATTTTATCTTTGAGATATTGAGTATTCACTGTAAATATCACACACGATTCACTCACATATACTTGAGAGAGGTGATTAGATTAGCTGAGTGAATAAAAAACAAAAACGACTTCCATTGTAGTCTTTGGACAGAGACGTTAAACAAGTCTAGTTGTCTTTCACACTGAGATATTAAAGAAGTGTGTGTTGTCTTTCACACTGAGACGTTAAATAAGTGGAGTTAGAAACACGCATCTTGCAGGCTGGTGTGCAGTGATGTGGCTAGGAGTTCTTGAGGCTGCTGGTCGTAGGAGTGGGTTGCAGCGAGGGTCGTTTTAATCAAAGTCTTCTATTAGAAACCTTCCAATCGAGGAAGAAGGGGAGACGTAGGAGATTCAGCTCCGAACTTCCAAAAACAAATTGCAGTGTATTCTCTTTACTGTTTTCCGCACCTGCATTCATATGCATAGCATGTTTACTTAATATGCTTTAACTGTTTAAAGGCTTTCGAATATAAGAGTTCAGTTTGAGTTGTTTCCGTAAGATTTTAATTCATTACTCAATCTGTATCTGGGTGCATTAACATTCAAGAACACTAAGCTATTGCAGCTCAAGTTAAAGAAACCAGAATGCTCGTGTTAAACCAGCTTTCATAGAAACTGGTAATCTGGACCAACTCGTAGAGCTGTTGGTCCAGATTCACGGCAATCTGGTTTCACAAGTTGCGTGCTGGTTTTCTCAACTCCTTAAATTTTTAAATGCACGTAACTTATGGGGTTTGTATTTAAGCTGTGTGAGAGCCTACGTGAGTTGTGCCAGAGTTCACGAACAACCACCATTTTTTGATCCCAACAGACTGGTTCAAGTGAATAGCCCACTAACTCTAAGCCCAAAGCCTAGACTAGATGTAACTTAACCCAAAACTCATCTTGACCCATTAAACTAAAAGTTACATTTCAAAATTGTTAAAAGTACTCGGTCCTATAACTTAGAAATCAGACATTAAAATTTTCTAAACATAAAAAATAAACTTAAAATCATCATTTTAAACGTTTCATGACATTTACGCTGCCCCTAGGACTCAAAAACCCGACTTTACATTTTCTACCCCGACGAGATGATGTTTGAGCGGCGAAACCGTAAAATTCAATAAAAATCCCTTTCCTAACCAAATCTCTCCTAGTCTATACCCATGTGACCCTACCGCGATGGGCTAGCTCCTTGAAACCAACCATAACCGACCAAGATTACCGACACAATTAACCTGATGTCTGAAAACCCACTTCCCGCGTGCAGAATGCAACCAGTACACGTGCTAGCCATAAAACTCATAACTAATTCTCCCATTGACCAAATCGCTCCCCGTTTGGACCTGCGTGACCCTAACTAAATGAGATATCTCATGCAATCAACCTTGACCACACAGACCGAAAATAAAGACTTACCCGACCCCAACAAATCTAGTGTCGTGCACAGATGACAAGCCAGGACACGTGCTGATCATAAAATTCGTAAATAATTCAATACTTGACCAAATCACTCCCTGTTTGGACCAATGTGATCCTATCTTGATGGGATAACTACTGGGACCAACCAAACCCGATCATGAATCCCGAAAAGACCAACCCTCAGTCCTATGAACCGCCCATGACCGAAGCATCACAAGAAATGAATCAAGTATGTGTTAAAAATCATGATAAATGCATGTCATGGATCTCAAACGACAAACGTAGATCGTAACATAATGCATAAAAATCATGCAACATCATTTGAAAACAGGATAATATGATTTAAATGGTGAGAAAAAGGAATAATAGAGCGTGCCTTTTTGGAGAACGACGATAAATACGCGTTACCGGAGCGGAGGACAAGAGATTGGGATGAACAAACCTTGAAATGACACCAAAATTGAAGAAACTCGAGCTAGAGGGGAGGGGTGGAGGCATGCGGATGAGAGGGAGGGAGGCTAGGGTTTTCAAAACAATTAGGGTTGTAAAATGAATGTGTACCAAAAGACCCCTCTCAATATTTTAAGTTAGGAAAATAAGAGTTTTCCCTCAATAGCCCCCACTAATTAAAATGCTAATTAAAACTCAAAGTTTAGACTTTAAACCTCTAATTTTCGTAATATAAAATCCTCCAATTTTTAAAATGTAGTAAAGTTCATTAAAATAGCCCGTATAGGCTAAAAACGGGTTTCCCCTCGACAAATATATGTAAAAATCTTATTTTTCGTAAATGCTGCTCAAAATAAATTTTAGCTCTTAAAAATATGAGGGCTTAAAAAATTTTAAATAAACTTACACCTCGGTTGTCCCAAGTCTCATCCACGCATCTGGAACTCAAACAGGCTACTAAAATGACATGAACATCATAAAGCATAAAATCATCACGTAATCACATAAAATGACATATAATTTTTCTGAAAACAATTTTCCCCCTAGTCATGCACTCATCCTCACGTAATCAGGATTTCTGGGTGTTATATGGGGTTGAAGAAACTCCTTTACAAAAAGTTGTGTTTTAAAATATTTTTCAAATCAACTGAGTTAAAAGCTGAAAGCACGTTCTCAGTAACTCTGTTTTTCTTGAGCAATAAAAATATTTAATGCATAAAATCTCAATTAAACAGCGAACATTAAAATGAATGTGTGAAATGAAAAAATATAGAAATAGAGATTTGTTTATGGAAGTTCGAAGAAATGCTTCTACGTCTCCCATTCTTCCTATAAGGAAGGATTTTCACCAGAAGACTTTGATTAAAATACAGATTATCCTAATCCGATCAGTCAGACCGCACCTGAGCTAAACTCCTAATCACACAATACAACAGCTCGCAAGCCGTGTTTACAAATCGTTTAAGGCTTTCTCAAGAATAAGAAATCGATAAGCCAAAATAAGTTTCAGCAACAAGCTGAATAATTATACAGAAATCTATGAAAGAGCTTTATAAGATGTTCTCGTTTGAATTGTTAAAGCTCACAGAAATTGTATGTCATGTTTGTGTTAATTGATGAGCTTCTCCAATTTATACTCTTTGTATTCAACGGTAATAAATGTTACCCGTGACACGTCGTATAGATCGAAAAGGATTTGTCTGCTGGGTATTTAATACATGTATTGTTCCTCGTACAACTACATTAAATGCTTTCTTCTTTTAGCATACACTCAGTTGTTTTCACTTGACAAAGATCTTAGCCTATCTTGAATTTGCCAAAAGTAATCCCAATGACTATAAGAGATCCTGTGAAGTTAACACATCAAATCGAGCTATTTGTCGGATTCTGTATCTCGAATATGATCATACCCTGATGTTACCGGAGCTGAACTCATAGACATTCTAAGCTGATAACCTATGAGCTGATTGTTGGCGCAGCGGCGGATCCAGATCCCGCTTCCAGGGCACAGCGGAAGATTTAAAATTTTGAGCCCGGGAACGGTCAATACACCTATAAAAACATTAATAGGTGTTTAGAATAGTACCTTGCTAGCGTCTAGGCGCCTGGCTCCGACCAATTTCATGAGGAAATCGGCACTTCAACGGTTGGCGGTTTTGGCCTCCTAATCCGGTCCACGACAGGAATCTCAATTCCTTCGCCGGTTTGCACTAGAAAACTCGATGAAAGTTTCACGGACGGAATCTCCTCGCCGGAACGATCGGAACAAGATTTCCGACGACGGCGGGCGGTGACGGCGGCGGCGGCGGGGAGGAGAGGAGAGGAAGGGAGAAAATTGTAAGCTGAGGAGCTTTTGGTGTGTCTCAAATGAATACCCCAGGGCCCCTATTTATAGATTTTCCATGGGCTTGAACCAGCTTAATGGGCTTGGGACGGGCCCAGGCCCAGGGTGAACATTGGTTTCAAGTCCATCACTGTGGCTTCACAATAATCTCGACCGACGATCAGATCGATCTACACAGTTTACAAAACTGAGCATTATGATGTGAAAATAATTTTTCGGACCACCTAATCCAAAATAGCAGTTTGGCCCCTGTAAGCTTTAAGGATAGTCAAACTAGTCCAAACTTAGGGAAATTGCATTTTGACCCTATTTGATTTTAGGAAGTCGCACTTTCATCCTTCCCCCTACTATACTCAACAAAATGAGCTTAATTTCCGTACGAGAATTGAGAAACCAGTACTTGTGTGACCCTCAATGGTTCAGGGATACAGTTAGCCGTGGGCTCACAACATTTGCGACTCCGAAACCATATTTTCGGACTAACCCATCGGGTCAAGGTAAAACGTCTAGCAACATCGCCCCATGATCCCCTAGGTATCACTGATAGTGCCTGCAAGAACCAGTCGGTCATGGTTAGCGTACAGTACGGTCCTTTCAGCTCATATATCCCGATCGAATCAACGACCATTGGTAAATCGAGAGTCGTTAGAGATTCGATAGCCATGCATACATCTTGGAGATCAGAATAGAGACATCGCGAGTGCTACCATGTAAACTCATTTACACTGAAGCACAAGAGTACTCTGGCCAGATATTTGTCACACTATTATCTTCTCAGATAGCATAGGATATCCTCGCACTAGGGCAAACGGTGAATCCTCGACAACAAAGCATCGACTCCACATGCTTCGTGACCTCACCCAATCTCGACACCTGATGACCCTCACGGAGTCGGTAAACGAGTCAAAGTGAGGCAACTAATCATGTAGCGTCTCAATGATGTTTCGAGTAGTAAGGACTAATCCATACAACCAAGACCTCGGACTCTCCACTCGACAAATGGTAACCACTTGAAGAATCCGAACGAGGGTAGCTCGATAGTTCGCCAGGCAAACCATCCATCTGCATGCTCAGAACATCACAATGTTCCCTATCAATGAAATGTGGTACTTCACATCGCTGATGCTAGTCTCAAACTCGGGCGGCCTTATCCTCATTTTGGCGGCCCAATCGACTAGGAACAATTTTAGAATACACAGTGACTATTAGATGTGTTTCATGATAGCCATCATATCCACTATCACATCTAACATACATTATGATGCATTCTAGGTCTTTATCCAACACAATTGTTTTAACATTATAAAAATAATGAAGATAAAGAATGCCATAAAAGAATACGAATTTCATAAATAAAGATCGTTTTACATAGAGTCAACAAGAACCCACACGTCACAAGTTGGCTAGTTCGGCACCTACTCTAACACTGTTATGGTCTAAGACAAAACCTAGAGCTTGATCTGATAAATCTTCTAAGCTTAATGGATTGAAAGAGTTTCATCTTGAAATAAACTATTCTCATATGAACTGGTTTCTAGTTCCTATAGCGAGCTGCCTTCTCTATGTCGTACTACTCTAATTTGAATTGATCATCCGATCTGAATACCTGATCTGATTTTTGAAATTTCTTTTCTGAACTGATCTGAGAAGATTAACTGATTAAGCTTTACTGAGTTATCCTTACTCAGCTTCACTCTAATTTGAATACCTTGAGCTGAGTTGATAGCTTAGCTTCGATCTGATCTGAATAAGAAACGTTGTAAGCTCTTGCCTGATATGATCGTTTAAACTCTGAACTTATTTATACTTAGAAGATCTTTTGTCTTCACCAAAACTTAAAATATTCATCATTATATTTTACCATAAACAATAAAATAAATTCTAATCATTTACTTTGCAAGAAAAATAATATAAGTTATTGACATACTAAAGGTCAATTAACCTAAAATTTCATAAACTTTTAATTCAGTCTAAAATTTAAATTCGCATGGACCCATTTGTTTTAATCTCTTCGGGTTATCTTTATTGTTGATGTCTCATGATACAATTTTAAATTTTCAGTGTAGGGATGAAAGAGAGATAGCAATAGCTTGCCAAATATTTATGTCCAATAACAAAATACCGATTAAAAAAACAACCAATATACAAAAGTAAACGTAAAGTTCGTGGAAATATGAATATGAAATAAACAAATATTTACGTGTAATTGAATCTAAAATTCTTGATTATTTGTGAGGTTATGCCATCTCGAGCTACCTTCGTCGGAAGCACGGGGATTGATTATCGATGGATTTGATTTGATGGAAGGCATTCAGGCTAAATGGATTATTATCATATATTGTGATGTCAAATTAATCGCTGATTTCCATTCCTATTCCCATTGGTAGATATGGAACAAGAATCTTCCTACCCAATATCAAATATAATATATTAATAAAGTATTACTTTGGGTTCGATGGTTTTTCAGTTATATAAATATATATTAAATAATAATAATAATAATAATAATAATAATAATAATAATATAATGATATTGATAATAATAATAATAATAATGACGACCACGACGACGATGATGATGATGATGATGATGATGATGATGATGATGATGATGATGATGATGATGATGATCATAATA
>KQ996480.1:4435-34435 GCA_001598015.1 Dorcoceras hygrometricum
GGCTGGTCGCCGGCCGCCACCACGAAAATCGTGCGCGGCGCAAGGCCACGCACGGCCGTGACAAGCGCGGCGCACGACGCTGGATGCGCCAATCAGTGGCGCATCGTCCGGCCACCATCTTCGCACAACTACGCCCAGCAAGCGGCGTGAAGCAGCGGCCATCCTCTCCGCCAGTGCGCGTCCAGTTGCGCCACAATGCTTGCAACGGCCGGCCGTGTCTCGCCCAATATGTCATGCATCTCGTAGCCTGTCAGCCGGCCTCCATGCAAGAGGGAGACGGCCAACACACGGTCGCCATGCGCAACCAGTGCGCATGTCACGCGCGAACATGCGCGCGGGGAAGGGGCGGCCGGTGGCCGAGATCAACAAAAAATCCCTTTTTGTTCGATCTCAATCTGAAACATAGAGATTAGATACAATTCAGGCAACAATTGTATTGATCAGATCCGAGCCTTGGCTCTGATACCACTGTTGGGTAACAACGGTGTAGGATCCGGATCCCGCCTCCCGGGGCGCAGCGGAAAACAAAATTTCCCGGGAGACGATCAATACAATAAAATTCAAACACAATACGCACCATTCATAGGGTGTTTTCGTTGATTACCTTGCTGGCAACTCATGCCTGGCTCCAACCGGAATTACAAGAACGCCGGCTCTTCACGGTAGGCGGCGGTAGATTCGTCAATCAGGTCCACGACCGGAAACGATCTCCCTCCGATCAGCCTGCACTAGAAGACTGATGGATTTTATCACCAACGGATTCTCCTCGAAAAGTTGGCCGGATCAAGTCCGGCGAGGCGGCGGCGGCGGCGTGCACCGGCGGCGGCGGCGGCGAGGCTTTGGAGGAGAAGGGGGCGGCCGTGTCTAGCACACTAGGTTTAGGGTTTTGTGTTGTGTCAAAAGTATATTATGATTAAGCCTAAGTCTACATTAAGTAGACTTAATGATGGACTTGGACCGGCCCAACGGGCCCGGGTCCAACGTATCAACATTCGGTTCATCCCTATCACTGTGACTTCATCATAACTCCGATCGCCGATCAGATCAGACCGATCGACTAAGTTTCCAAAACTGAATACAATGATCTGAAAAACCATTTTTCAGAACCCCAGTGAAAAATGACCGTTTTGCCCCTCAACAGCGGGAAATCACGATTTGACCCCTGTTGACTTTTACGAAGTCGCACTCCCCAAAATCCTCCTCAAGTGCTCAACACATTGAGCTCAGTATCCGTGTGGGAATCTCGAATCCAGTACTTGTGTGACCCTCAATGGTTCAGGGATACAGCTATCTGTGGGCCCACAACCATTGTGGCTCCGGAATCACAATTTCGGACTTGCCCATCGGATCATGGTAAGAGCATCTAGAAACATCGCCCCATGATCCCCTAGGTATCACTGATAGTGCCTGCAAGAACCAGTTGATCGTGGTTAGCGTACAGTACGGTCCTTTCAATCCATATATCCCGATCAGATCAACGACCATTGGTAAATCGAGAGTCGCTAAAGATCCGATAGCTATGCATACATCTTGGAGATCGAATAGTGACATCGCGAGTGTAACTAGGTAAACCCATTTACCTAAAACACTTCTAGTACTCTGGCCAGAGATTTATACACTATTATCCCCTCAGATAGCATAGGATATCCACGCATGTCTGCGAGCGGTGAATCATCGACAACGATGCATCGACTCCTACATGCATCGGGGTCTCACCCAATCCCGCCGCCTCATGACCCCAAGTGAGTCGGAAAACGGGTCAAAGTGAGACGCCTATCATGTAGAGTCTCAATGACGTTTCGAGTCATGAGGACTAATCAGTACAACCAAGACCTCGGACTTATCCACTCGACAAATGGTAACCACTTGGAAAGTCCGAACGAGGGTAGTTTGATAGATCACCAGGTCACTATCTATCTGCATTCTCATAACATCACAATGTTCCCTACCAATGAAACATGGTACTTCGCATCGCAGATACTAGTCTCGAGCTCGGGTGGCCTTATCCTCATTTTGACGGCCCAATCGACTAGGAATTCAGAATACACAGTGACTATTAGATGTGTTTCATGATAGTCGTCATACCTACTATCACATCTAACATACACTATAGTGCATTTTAGGTCTTTACTCAACGCAATTGTTAATCATCATACAACACAATGAAAGTAAAGAATTCCATAAATAAATGCGAATATCATATATAAAGATCGTTTCATACAAGAGTCTATGAACCCACACGCCACAAGTTGTCTAGTTGGGCATCTACTCTAACAGTTCTCATATAGGATTGCTATCCAAATGATTTTGCCAACCATGGTTGGGCTTCGGGTACCGAGTTGATCGGATTTCATGTTTTCAGGTAGGATTTGCTATCCGAATATTGCCAACCATAGTTGGCTTCGGGTTTTGAGTTGATTGGGCTTTCATGTTCAGATAGGATTGCTATCCGAATGATGTTGCCAACCTTGGTTGGGCTTCGTTTGCCAAGTTGATCGGGCTTCAAATAGCACTCAGGTGGGGCTGCCACCCAAGGTGCTTTGCCAATAAGAGTTGAGCATTGAGTGTCGAACAGGTCGGGATTTTAATAGCACTCAAGTGGGGCTACCACCCGAGGTATTTATTGATGAGTGCCAAACTGAAGGGAAGTTCTTTCATTCCATTAGATTGAAATTTTACAGAATAACGAGGCCTAAGCATAATACTCCGAAGATATATTCCAAGGCCTCCGGCCCTTTTGTCGTGTGCATCCTCAAGATAATATGCTGCAATTCCAGCTTTCCCTACTAATTTGTAGAGTCCATCATATTTTTCGTCAAGTTTCCATCTGTCTCCTTGATACTGAATCTTCTTCCAGGAAAGATCCATTTCTCATATTTCTGAGACTGCACTCTTCAGTTGTAAGCTTGGGCCATCCTTCTTTGATAAGCTGAAAGTTGGACTGCAGCTGGATTCCTCCTCTCTTCCAGATGATCCAGCTCGATACTTTGGATCTCATCATTGTCTTAAGCATACTCTATTATCCGGAGGCTATTTTGGCCAATTTCTACGGGGATAAGGGCCTCCGTCCCATAGATCATGCAGTACGGTGTTTCTCCAGTACCTGCCCAAGTTGTTGTTCGGTAATCCCAAAGCACACTTTGTAGTTCATCAACCCACTTTCCTCTAGTCGAGCTAAGTCGAGCTTTGAGCGCTTGCACAATGAATCGATTGGTAACCTTCACTTGTCCATTACTCTGAGGTTAGGCTACCTAGGTGAAGACTTGTTCAATCTTCATTTCTTGACACATTCCCGGACTTTTTCCCCACAAAATTATCTTCCATTATCTGAATATAAGACTTCGAGGTATATCGAAGAGGCAAACAGTTTTTTTTCCACATGAATTTCAATACATCACCCTCAAGGATTTTGGCCAAAGGCTCAGCGTCTACCCACTTGGAGAATTAGTCCACCGCAACCAACAAAAACTTCCTCTGTCCTCCAGCTGGGGGAATGGACCGAAAATTTCCCAGCCCCATCGATCAAAAGGACACGAGTATATGATAGTAAGCAGGAGCTCGAAAGGTGTTTTAGTTGCGTGCCTTTGGCAACCATAACAAAATCAGAAAATGGCCGAGGCATCCCTTTGCATGGTTGGCCAGAAGAAACCCGCCAGGAGAGATTCCTTGCCAGAGTGACGCTTCTGAGGTTGTTAACACAACACCCCTCGTGGATCTCCCTCAGCACGTAATTAGCCTCTTCAAGACCCAAGAAGTTTAGGATTCGGCGTGAAAATGATCGTTCAGCATCACAAAATGAAGTGCCCTCAACTTTATCTCACGAGCTCTTCAGATCTCTTCAGGTACAACCCGCCGAGAAAGGTACTCATAGACATCATACCGCCAATCTGAGGGAGATATGCCTCCTGGGGTCTGACCAACTTGGTAGACTTGGGAGACTAGCTCTTGCCCTTGCACCTCTATCCCTAACATCGGGGGTAAGAGAACTAGCAATCCGCGGAAGTCTGTTCGCCTTTTCATTTTGTTCTCGAGGACACTGTTCTAGGATGAGCTCGAATAACTCCTCGGTCATTTTTCTTAAGGCCTCCGCGTAATTGACCATCTTTTGGTTTTTCACCTAGAACTTCCCTTTACTCTGCTGGACTACAAATCGAGAATCTGAGTAGAGCAAAACCCGAGCTATACCCATATTGTTAGCGGCTCGGAATCTGATGAGTAAAGCCTCATATTATGCTTCGTTATTGGAGGCCTTAAAATCTAACCTTACAGCCTTGCTCTTCTCCTCTCCCAAAAGAGACACCATTATTACTCTCACTTTGCTCCCTGATGAGCAAGAGGACCCATATACGTAAATCTTCCACTTCTCCTCTTGCTCGAGGTGTATAATTTCTGTGAGAAAGTCGGCTAAGGCCTGTGCCTTAATAGCTGCTCGAAGTTTGAATTGGATGTCGTACTCTCTATGTTTAGTAACGTACTTTACCAACCTCCACGAGGCATCTGGATGCGTGACTATATGTCCCAAGGCACTGTTGGTCTATATCGTAATATTATGAGAGAGGAAAAATGGTCTTAATCGTGGGGCTATAATGACTAAGTCCAAGGCTAGCTTTTCCTGCGTTGTATAGTTCACTTTCACCCCCTTCAAAGCATGGCTCACATAATAGATAGACTGATGAACCTGTCCTTCCTCCCGAACCAAAACCGAGGTAGCAGCTTGCTGGGTAACAACGAGATGTATGAACAGTTGTTACCCCGGCTCAGATTTGTTGAGCACTAGCAACTCGTTCAAATATTTCTTCAACTCTTGAAAATCTTTCTCACTGTGCTCCCACTCAAAATTCTTTGCTTATGCAGTAGCTTGAAGAAGGGAGGCTCTTTTCTGCAGATCTTGATATGAATCGTTGTTGGATCTGTATTCACAGATCAGAATCTTAATTTTGATTAACACAAAACCTACTGTTATTTTACTAAATATTTGTACTAAGTGCGCAGCGAACCAGATCAGAAGCGAGCTGGTATAGAGATAGAAGCGAGGTGGATGAAGAGAAATGTAGCAGCTCAGCAGCGAACTGGAACAAAGCACTTTAGTAGATCGAACCAAGAGCATATTGAGAAGATGTCCAAGATGGAACAGTGAGGGGACGCCCGATCTGGTCCAGCAAAGGACAACCAGATCACAGAGGACACTCAAGCTGGTTCACCAGCTTGGAGCAAGAGCAGGTCAAGTGCAGATAAGATCAAGAGCAGCTTAGTTGAGAAGCGACCAGCTCAGTGACAAACCAGCTCAGACGAACAAAGCAATTTGAACATAAGTATTGTGGAGATTGCATTGTATTAGTTCAAATTGGTTTGATTTTTCCTGTCCACATCAAGTACATAATTCTCGTACTCAAAGTAAACAATGCCTGCAACATTAAATGTGGACAAAGCTCAAAGTCATAAAAGCCTGCAGACGCATTAAATGTGAAAGGACACAAGTACAACCGTGCCAGAACATTTTCAGAAGACTTATCAACGACTGGAAAGATGTGTCCAATGGGCAAAATCTGCACAGGGCTATTTATATGAAGAAGATGATGAGCAGTAACAAGTGTGCAAGACAGAAAAAAAATAGAGGGAAGAAAACAGAGAGAACAACTTTCACAGAAGCACTTCCCAGTGTGTGTGAGAAAACAGCTGAGAGAGTGAGCTTACACTGTAAACTTCTCACACACAGATTCACTCACATATGAGAGCTGAACTCTTTATTGTTTATTTGAATGAATCACAAACACAAACCATCCATGTAGCCTTTCTCACTGAGGCGTAAAAGAAGTAAAGTTAGACACACGCAGCCTGTGAGCTGGTGTGCATTTTTTGAGGCTAGGAGTTCTCGCAGCCGAGGGCTGTTGGATCGGGTCTGTACATGAGATGTAAGATCATATCTTCTAGTGGATCCTTCCAGCAATGAAAGAAGGGGAGATGTAGGAGATTGAGCTCCAAACTTCCATAAACAATTTTGCAGCGTACATTTTCTCTAGTGCTTATTTCATTTAGTTTTCGGCATCTGCATACATGTGTTTAAAACCAGAGTTAATATTTCCATTTACATAAGGTAGTTCAGGTTTATTTTCGCATGATTTTTATCATACCTGATCTACTTCTCGGTGCTCAAAACCTTTCAAGAACATGAGCTATTGCAGCTCGAGATTTAACACTCCAGATCGCGCGACCAGCTCGGAGCAGGTATCAGCTTAAGCGCGATCTGATAGATTTATTGCGTGCTGTTTTTCAAATTTTAGTGCTCGTAATATGCGTTTTAACGATCCTAACAATCGTGATAGAGCAACTATTTCCCATCAGTCTCTGGACTTCTTGGACGTTGCGAGGATAGAACATCGAGGAAAATACTTGCACATTTTCAGGGTTAGCCTCGATTCTTCACCGAGTGACCATTTATCCTAAAACTTTTCCTGAAAAAGGATTGCACCTTTTCAGGGTTAGCCTCGATTCCTCGTCGAAATTACGACGATGTATGCTGGTGCACAACTGATTTTTCTATTCTCGTCTTCAGTTCAACTTGTATATAGAGCCTCTGATCTGATATGCATGTTTGACACAATTTTTGAGTCGCTTGAAAAGGCTTATGTAATGTTCTGAAATTGTGTGCTTGTCGTCCTTTTTTTGTACAAGTGTAGTTGAGCTATTGATTACCTTTGAATTTACTGAACCGATCTTTGTCGTATACGACAAATAAGTTTGAACCACTTCATTTAGTCTTGAGTTAATCTGTTCAAACTGCTTTGTCCATTTGAGTTGATAGCGAGTACTGATCTGATTTGTCAGGCCCCGTGCTAATCACTCAAGATTAACGCACAAACAAGCACATAATCACGGAAACGTAAAATCTGGCTTAAAAATTTTGGAAATAATTTGGGCCTGAACTCAAATCGTCATTCAAAATATCAATAATCAAAATACGAGTTAAATCAAACTCATACAATAACAGGTAACATCAAATATCAAATCAGATACAGATCCCCAAATACATAGCAACACAAGGCATCCCCTTGTTCAATACATAATAAATAAACTGGCACTCAAGGAAATGGGGATCGACCAGCTGGCACTCCACTTTGTCCAGCTTGGTTACTGAAGATCCTGAAAATGGGTAACACAGACCCAAACAACACAAAAGCAGGAAAATAAATACGAGGTCAAGCCTCAGTACGAAGAGCCATTAAAACAGCAAATCATGCAACATGCTATAAATCAATGCTATGAAATGCATGAGGCTATCAAGGAATCGGTAATCAATACCAGTGTATCAACTGGCAAATCATCTCACGTCGAGCCTCCATACCATGGTGTATCAACCGGGAAATCATCAGTCCGTGATCTTCGGGGCCCGTCAGCTCATCACAGCTTGGTGGTAGACACTCGAATCCGGCAGTCACCACTCCGATGATAGCGTTGGACTTTTCGGGCACGACACATCTGTCGGCCAGTCACAACGTGGCTCTCAATCGGGACATCAATCAATCAATCAATCTGGCTCAAGATGTATGCATGAATGCCATTCAATAATCAATTCTAAATGCATACAATAACAATACGTGAAAACAGAACATCAATAACCAAATCAGGTAAAATCGGTTCACGTAATTCAGCCATCAATTTAACACAGAATTCATAACACGAAATATAGCCATGTCCACGCTCAAAGCTGTTAGAGCTGCTCAATTCGTACCTCACAGCGGATTTCTACCTCAACAGATTTCTCAAGGCACGGCACAACTCAGCCTAAGCAAACCAGCTTCCTCCTGGTTTCCTCAACCCCGGCACAAGTTATCTTAAACCTCAAATCCAAAAGCTACAGAGAGCTTAAGAAGTCTCGGGTTCCACTTGGCGAAGAAAATCGAACAACACTGCTACTTCGCGTTCTTCTCCAAGGTCGAACTACAGCCTCAAATGGGTAGCAATCGAAAGAGCAAATCACAAGGAGTTCAGCGCCACCAATATCATTCAAAACAACGGCTGGAATCGACATAAATCTAAGGAAGAAATGTTTGGGTGAACAGTAGCTATCGAGGGTTTCGAAGATGGAGATAAGAAATATCGGGTGGAAAAATGTTCTAAGTGTCGCTCAACACTTAACCAAATAAATCTCCATGCAACAGCTGCTGTTCACAAAATCAGGCGCTACAGCAGGATTCTTACGACTGAAACCAGCGTTTCCCTTCAATCGAATCAGTTGATACAATCAGACGTTGCACTACACATCGAGACATCAAAACGACGCCGTACCAACTAATCAAAATGACGTCCCCTCACTATCAGCAGCTGGTCACTCAAACCAACAGCTGATCACTCTACTGAATCCCCTTGCAAAGGAAACGGCTGATTAGCGCTAGAACATCAGCAGTCAACTCCTCAGGGTTGACCAACACGTGGCGTCATCTCGTTCAATCTCACGTCCGCGCAACAACTGCCAACAAATTCCTCTCCAGCTGATGACCAACACAACCAACAGCTGATACAAAGCGTTAACGCTAACTGCTGCTTGCTGCTACACACTCACTGCTGACTTCCTCACGTAATAGCTCACAACTGATCACGCTACTACTGAAATACCAACAGCTGAATTTCCCGCAAGCCTTCGCATTAAAACGCTGCTGGCTTAACTTCTCCCAACGATAAACCTTACTGCTGAAACACTACTGGGATCATTTCCCGCTAGCAGGAATGCAACTGCTGAACTCCAAGTCAAATGCTGATTTCACCCGATAACCAGCAACTCACTCCAAATCCAGAAGTCTGAACTTCACAAACCAAACTTCACTACAATTCCTCCAAATCTGAAATTCGTAATCCCCAAAATCTCGTGACTAATCCTAAGAAAAACTGATTAATCACTATTCGAATTTCTCAATCCTCACATTCTCCCCATCTTAAGCGATTTCGTCCTCGAAATCAAAGACACAACAGGGGAGAAATCAATCAAAACATCAGGCCAAACAAAGTCAGTTACTCAAACTCGAAGCAAAAATCAAAGATTACCTGGAAGTTTTCACGGTCAGTGCTCAAATAGATGAGGCCACTCTTGTCGCATCTTTTCTTCCACTTCCCAGATTGCTTCTTCTCGGCCATGCTTGCTCCATTGGACCATCACCATCGGAATTATCTTGTTCCTCAACTGTTTCTCCTTCCTATCCAGAATCTACACCGGATATTCAACATAACTCAAGGCAGAATCCAGCTCAACTTCGTCGGTTCTTAAAACATGGGAAGGATCTGGCTCATATTTTCTCAACATTGACACATGATAAACGTCATGTATCGCTGCTAACTCATCAGGCAGCCTCAATCTATAAGCCAACTGTCCAATCCGCTCAAAAATCTCAAAAGGACCAACGAATCTTGGAGCAAATTTGCCCTTAAATCTGAATCTCATAACACTCTTGAAAGAAGAAATCTTAAGAAACACACGATCGTCAACCTCAAACTCTAACGGTCGACGTCTTCGGTCTGCATAGCTGGTAAATCTATCTTGTGCAGCCTTCATCCTACTCCGAATCAAATCAATCTGATCTTTCATGTGCTGCACAAATTCAGGGGTAGAAAGCTGTTTCTCACCAACCTCTTCCCAACAGATTGGAGATCTGCACTTGCGACCATACAAAGCTTCAAATGGAGCCATCCCAATAGTCACTTGGTAGCTGTTATTATACGAAAACTCGACTAAGGATAGGGAATCCTGCCAGCCCCCATTGAAATCCATCACCACTGCAGATAGCCAATCTCGAACCCATCGCTGCCTGCAAGCTCTTCCAAAATCGAAAGGTGAATCTTGGATCTCTATCGGACACTATCGAAACAGGCACTCCACGCAATCTAACCACATGGTCGACATACAACTTCGCCATTTTCTTCATCGAACACCTCACATCATAGGAAATGAAATGGGCTGACTTCGAGAGTCGATCAATCACCACCCAAATCGCATCGCATACCCTACTCGATCGAGGTAAATTAGTCACAAATCCATGGCGATGTGCTCCCAATTCCATTGGGGCACCTCTAAACTCTGTAACAATCCACCAGGTCTCATCCTCTCCGCCTTGACCTGCTGGCAATTCAAACACTTAGCAAAAAAACCAGAAATGTCGCTCTTCATACCTGCCCCACAGTAGTGAGACTTCAAGGCATGGTACATCTTCCTCTCGCCCGGATGCACACTGTACCGACTACAATGCGCTTCATTCATGATAGTTTCTTTCAAGTCGATTAGGTTCGGAACCACCAATCTCCCTCGAAATCTCAGACACCCATCAGAAGCAACAGAAAAATCATCAGACTGACCACTTCGGGCTTTAATCCTCAACTCATGGATATAGGGATCAGTCCTCTGCGCTTCCCTAATGTCACTCACAATCTGCGGTTCAACCCAAATCGAAGAAACCAAGAAGTACTGATCACCCGGTTGAAATCTCCAACCAAAAGTACTCAACTGCTCGTAGACTCTTGAGACACTCAAAGATGCTAACATATCAGGATGGGCATTCCTACTCAAAGCATCGGCTACTAAGTTCATCCGCCCAGGTTGATACTGAATCTCGCAATTGAAATCATTGAGCAACTCCATCCAACGACGCTGCCTCATATTCAAGTCCGACTGTATGAAGATATATTTCAAACTCTTGTGGTCGGTGTACACCACAAACTCTTCACCATACAAATAGTGTCGCCAAATCTTCAAGGCAAACACAATCGCAGCCAATTCAAAATCATGGACGGGGTACCTCGTCTTGTGAGGCTTCAACTGTCGAGACGCATATGCAATCACGTACCCGTTCTGCATCAGAACACATCCCAATCCATTCAGAGAAGCATCGGAGCATACAACAAATCCTCCAGATCCAGACGGTAGAGCCAAAACAGGAGCAGTAGTCAACTTCTCCTTCAACGTCTGAAAACTAGACTCGCACTCGTCAGTCCAAACAAACTTCCTATCCTTCTGAGTCAACTGAGTATAGGCCTGGCTATCGAGGAGAACTTCTCGATGAAACGTCTGTAATAGCCAGCCAATCCCAAAAAGCTACGGATCTCAGAAACATTCCTAGGTCTCTCCCAGTTAAGAACTGCTTCGACCTTACTCGGATCCACCGAAATTCCTTGCGCTGAAATAACATGACCCAAAAAGATAATTCTATCAAGCCAAAATTCACACTTACTGAACTTGGCGTACAACTGCGAGTCTCTCAATCTTTGCAACACCAATCTTAGATGCTCCTTATGCTCTCTCAAATTCCTCGAATACACCAAGATGTCATCTATGAAGACAATCACGAACCGATCGATGTACTCGCTAAAGACGCGATTAATCAAATTCATGAAAACAGCTGGGGCATTCGTCAACCCAAACGGCATCACAAGAAACTCATAATTCCCATATCTCGTCCAAAAAGCTGTCTTCGCCACATCAGCGTCTCTAATCCACAACTGGTGATAGCGAGAGCGCAAATCAATCTTCGAGTACACCACCGATCCTTGCAACTGATCGAACAAGTCATCAATCCTCGGCAAAGGATACTTGTTCTTCACCGTCGCTTTATTAAACTGTCTAAAATCAACACACATCCTCATAGATCCATCCTTATTTTTCACAAAAAGAATCGGAGCTCCCCAAGGCGACATACTCGGTCTGATGAAGCCTTTCTCCAGAAGGTCTCTCAACTGTTCCTTGAGTTCCTTCAACTTTGCTGGCGCCAACCGATATGGAGCTCTAGAAATCAGGGTTGTACCGGGCACCAAATTGATACTAAAGTCGATCTCACGTCTCGGAGGAAATTCAGGAATCTCATCTGGAAACACGTCGGGAAACTCTCGGACGATCGGGATGTCACTCAACTCCAATCGTGATTCTTGGGAAACGTCAAGCGCATAGATCATAAATCCAGCATTATCCAGCGATAACAGACTAAAGATCTCCATGGTGACCTCGAATCCGTGCCGTAGAAATCCCACTTCTCACCTGAATCGGGGCGAAATCTCACCACTCCATGGAAATAGTCAATAGTAGCCTTATATCTAGACAATACATCCATTCCCAAGATTCAATCAAAATCCCTCATCTCCAAGACAATTAGATTCTCCACTAGCACGTTCTGATGAAATCGAATCACACTATCCACCACGATCTCACGGGACATCACCCACACACCAGTAGGAGTAGATACAGATACGACATCACATAGTGGGGTAACTCTCAACCCACACTCATGCACAACCATGCAGAAACAAAGGAGTGTGACGCTCCTGTATCAATTAAAACTATCGCAGGAAATCAAAGATAGAACATGTACCTGCGATAAACATACCATGTGTCTCCTCAGCCTGCTCCCCCGATAAGGCATTCACCCGGACCTGCTGCGGTATCTGAAACTGAGGTCTAGAAGATCCTCCAAACCTAGACGGTTCATGGGGTTGAAATCCAGATCGCTGGGTTGGAACAGGAAACTGCGGTCTCTGTGAAGAACCACCAGTCGAACCCTGCTGCGAAGGAACCGAAGTCTGTCCCCTCAACAAAGGACACACTCTAACATAGTGTCCAGGCTGTCCGCAGTTACGGCAAGACCCCTTAACTCCACGACACTGCGAAGTCGGATGCTTCCCCCGCACTGTCCACAAGACATACTGCCAGAACCACTGCTACCAGAACTCACAGAACCAGAGGAACTCAAATTCGCCTTCTTCTTGAACTGCTTCCCTCGAGGTCTAAACTGTTGGCGATTCGATTGCTGTGACCCTTGAGGAGATTGGAACGATTGCGACATACTCTGCACCGGCTGAAAAGCACATCCAGACGTCTGCTGAACCGGAGCCTCTGCCTCCAACAAACTCTCCTCAATGTCTACCGCTCTATTCACAGCGTCAACATAAGTCGCAGGAGAACCAGACAACACCATCCGGAACAGGTCGGGCCTCAATCCCTTCATGAACTTGTTCCTCTTTGTCCTCTCCTGGTTAGCTACGTGAGGCACATACATCAGAAGTGAAGAAAACTGTCTGGCATACTCGGCCACCTTCATCGTCCCTTGCTTCAGATTATCAAACTCCCGCTCGCGACTGTTGTAGTAGAACTCCGGGGTATACTCCTGTCGGAACGCGACACAGAAGCTCTCCCAAGTAATCACAGCCCCACTCTCACGTAAGATACGAGAAGTACCTCTCCACCAGCGCTGCGCATTATCCCTTAATTGCAACACCGCCAGCTTTAATCTCTTCTCAGAAGTACTCCAAAGTATCAAACAGCTCCTCCATCTGCACTAGCCAACTCTCGGCCAACTCACCACCCTCAGCAGCAGCAAAAGTAGGAGGGTTCGTCCGCTGGAACCTAGCTAAGATAGCTACCATCTCGCCTATCTGTCTCGTAACATCCTCAACCTGCTGATTGCCCTCATCACTATCCGAGGCCAGCAGCAGCAAAAGTAGGAGGGTTCGTCCGCTGGAACCTAGCTAAGAATAGCTCCATCTCGCCTATCTGTCTCGTAACATCCTCAACCTGCTGATTGCCCTCATCACTATCCGAGGCCCTAGAATCCTCTACGGTACGTCTAGTAGTCCTACCTCTACCTCTCCTCGACGGCATCTAAACAAATCTCAGGGTAAGACTAACAGCAGATATCAAAGAGACAGATAATATAATCACGTAAGTCACAGAGTCAATCAAAATCAAATCAAAACCCTGTGCCTAGACTTGAGTGTGAATCAAAGGAAATCGAGCTTATCCCAGTTTAAGCTCTGATACCAAAAATGTCAGGCCCGTGCTAATCACTCAATATTAACGCACAAACAAGCACATAATCACGGAAACATAAAATCGGGCTTAAAAATTTTCGAAATAATTTGGGCCTGAACTCAAATCGTCATTCAAAATATCAATAATCAAAATACGAGTTAAATCAAACTCATACAAAAACAGGTAACATCAAATATCAAATCAGATACAGATCCCCAAATACATAGAAACACAGGGCATCCCCTCGTTCAATACATAATAAATAAACTGGCACTCAAGGAAACGGGGATCGACCAGCTGGCACTCCATTCTGTCCAGCTTGGTTACCTGAAGATCCTGCAAATGGGTAACACAGACCCAAACAACACAAAAGCAAGAAAATAAATATGAGGTCAAGCCTCAGTACGAAGAGCCATCAAAACAGCAAATCATGCAACATGCTATAAATCAATGCTATGAAATGCATGAGGCTATCAAGGAATCGGTAATCAAGACCAGTGTATCAACTGGCAAATCATCTCACGTCGAGCCTCCATGCCACGGTGTATCAACCGGGAAATCATCGGTCCGTGATCTTCGGGGCCTGTCAGCCCATCACAGCTCGGTGGTAGACACTCGAATCCGACAGTCACCACTCCGATGATAGCGTTGGACTTTTCGGGCACGACACATATGTCGGCCAATCACAACGTGGATCTCAATCGGGACATCAATCAATCAATCAATCTGGCTCAATATGTATGCATGAATGCCATCCAATAATCAATTCTAAATGCATACAATAACAATACGTGAAAACAGAACATCAATAACCAAATCAGGTAAAATCGGTTCACGTAATTCAGCCATCAATTTAACACAGAATTCATAACATGAAATATAGCCATGTCCACGCTCAAAAGCTGTTAGAGCTGCTCAATTCGTACCTCACAGCGGATTTCTACCTCAACAGATTTCTCAAGGCACGACACAACTCAGCCTAAGCAAACCATCTTCCTCCTGGTTTCCTCAACCCCGGCAGAAGCTATCTTAAACCTCAAATCCAAAAGCTACAGAGAGCTTAAGAAGTCTCGGGTTCCACTTGGCGAAGAAAATCAAACAACACTGCTACTTCGTGATCTTCTCCAAGGTCGAACTACAGCCTCAAATGGGTAGCAATCGAAAGAACAAATCACAAGGAGTTCAGCGCCACCAATATCATTCAAAACAACGGCTGGAATCGACATAAATCTAAGGAATAAATGTTCCGGTGAACAGTAGCTATCGAGGGTTTCGAAGATGGCGATAAGAAATATCGGGTGGAAAAATGTTCTAAGTGTCGCTCAACACTTAACCATATAAATCTCCATGCAACAGCTGCTGTTCACAAAATCAGGCGCTACAGCAGGATTCTTACGACTGAAACCAGCGTTTCCCTTCAATCGAATCAGTTGATACAATCAGACGTTGCACTACACATCGAGACATCAAAACGACGCCGTACCAACTAATCAAAACGACGTCGCCTCACTATCAGCAGCTGGTCACTCAAACCAACAGCTGATCACTCTACTGAATCAAACCCCTTGCAAATGTAAAGGCTGATTAGCGCTAGAACATCAGCAGTCAACTCCTCAGGGTTGACCAACAAGTGGCGTCATCTCGTTCAATCTCACTTCCGCGCAACAACTGCCAACGAATTCCTCTCCAGCTGATGACCAACACAACCAACAGCTGATACAAAGCGTTAACGCTAACTGCTGCTTGCCGCTACACACTCACTGCTGACTTCCTCATGTAATAGCTCACAACTGATCACGCTACTACTGAAATACCAACAGTTGAATTGCCCGCAAGCCTTCGCATTAAAACGCTGCTGGCTTAACTTCTTCCAGCAATAAACCTTACTGCTGAAACACTACTGGGATCATTTCCCGCTAGCAAGAAAGCAACTGCTGAACTCCAAGTCAAATGATGTTTTCACCAGATAACCAGCAACTCACTCCAAATCCAGAAGTCTGAACTTCACAAACCAAACTTCACTAAAATTCCTCCAAATCTGAAATTCGAAATCCCCAAAATATCGTGACTAATCCTAAGCAAAACTGATTAATCACTATTCGAATTTCTCAATCCTCACATGATTCGAACTCCGTTCTGATATGTTTTAATCAATTAAGCTCTGCTCTTCTTATATGAAATGATCTGAATGCGAAGCTCCGACCTGATCTGTTACTGAACTATAAGGCTATTGTTCATTTGAACTGAACTACTCTTTTCTGAACTGATTTTGTTCTCATCTAAGCTAACTGCTCTGTTCTGTACAACTTCTCTTCTCAACTGATTATGTTATGATCTCATCTGATCATACTCAACTGTACTGTTCTGA
Organism: Dorcoceras hygrometricum; assembly: GCA_001598015.1. Classification (NCBI taxonomy): domain Eukaryota; kingdom Viridiplantae; phylum Streptophyta; class Magnoliopsida; order Lamiales; family Gesneriaceae; genus Dorcoceras; species Dorcoceras hygrometricum. The sequence continues at coordinate 20,584 of KQ996480.1, forward strand.
TCTTCCCTATTCTTCTTTGAGTGGATTCTATTCTGATATGATATTATCTCGTCTATGAGCTGATCTTTTCTTCTCTTTTGAATTGATCTGAACTCTACTATTCAGCTCAACTTCTCAGTCGAATTACTCTTGTTCTGAACTTATACAAACACTTTCTCCGAGCTAATTCTGAACCAATATACTACTCTGATTTGATCATGTTGTTCTGAACTGTTCTGCTATCTGAATTGGTCTATTCTAAACAGATATGCTCTTCTCAACTCTGAACTGATTGAGCCTTCTTCTCATCTGAGCTCAGTTCTACAGTTCTTCAGCTGATCTACTAGGCTCTGTTCTGATCTGATTCCAGCTTAACCTGCACACTCAATTAAACTGTTAGAAACATAGCAATAAGTTTTGGGTTTGAAGGGATTTGGATTTGTAAATTCCATTACTGGTGTTGGGAAGAATTATGGGATTGGTATTTGGTGGGATTTGATGGGATACTCAATAAAATCCTTTAAAAAATTTCATGTGATCTTAAATATAAAAATAAAAGGTTTAACTAACAAAATTTTAAGTCATTCATATATTTTAAGTTTTTTCAAAAATTTTCAGAATACTATATATCTAAATTAAAATAATAGTCATCATTTAATATATTTATATTTATATTAATATTGTTTTGAAAAATCAACAAAAGTATTTTTATATAAAAAATTATACAAATTATTTCGCTAATTAAAAATTCATTCTCTTTGATAGTAGAACTTTATTTATCAATATTTTTTAACTTTATTTTTAATTGATCTTGATAAATTTCATAACTTCTTAAAAAACTATATAATAAAAATCTTTTATATGTTCAAAAATAATTTATTGAGAAATCATATAATGAACATTTATATAATATTATTAATAGAGTAGTAAAATAAAAATATTTTTAATATAAATATTTTTTTTATCAATTAACACAATAAAAAATTTATCTCAAACACAAAAATGGAATTCCAAATCTAGTTCAAAATCTCATTTTCGTTCAACCAAACACACTTAAGTATAACATAGCTCGATATATCTAAACCATGACTTTGGCATCTCCATGATATTGTGATAGTCTTGTTCTGTCAAGTACACGTTTCCAAATTTTGAATTCATCATTTTATCGGCCATAGTTTTTCATAGGACTGAAACTAGTTGGTTTTATAGTTCATTAGAAGTCCAAAATTATGTGCCATTATTTGGCATCGATCGAAACATGATATTCATATTAATATTAATTTTGTAACGCCCAGACATTTTTATAGGCCACAATTAGAAAGTTATAAGATTTGAGAGATTTAATTGAAATGCTAATATTATTCAGCTTTTATATCGGTTGAATTGCAGATTTTTCAGCTTTTTGTATTATCAGTTCATGCTTAGTTGAATTGATTTCAGTTATAAGGATGCAATTGTAGCAGCTGCGTGGTTGATCCTACTAGCCAACTGAATCCTTCGTTTTAACTAAAATAGTTCGATTTTATGAAGAAGTACGTGTTTACTGTATTTTGATTCAGAAAAAGATTTTAGAAAGTGTTTGACGATGTTCTTCCAGTTAGTTCTTGAGTTTTCTAAAAGATTTTCATCGAAATAGTTTACAAGTAGCTTATTCGATCCTTTTCCAGAAATTTCTTGAGATCTTTTTGATTTCTTCAGACTGAGGTTTTCCTTCGTTGTTCATGTATGTTCATATGGTTAAGTCTGAAATCTGGTTTTTAAACCAAAAGCTGATATTTATTTATAGGACAGATTCTAAGTTAGAGTTCAGTTTCTAGGAAATGTTAAGTTCAGATTCCAGTTGCGTTGACATCTCAGTTGACCAACGAACGACATCTGAATTCTTTCTTCTTCGCTGAGATACTTAAGCACAATTCAGATTCCATTTTTTTTAGCCTTCGATTCTTCTTCAATTGATACAGAAAATACAGATTTGAATTCCTTATTCATTTCCGCTTCAATTCGAAAGAATTATTTGATTCAATTGAGCAGATTGAGAGCATTTATTCAGTTTTCATCTTCGCAGGCATTACAGAGAATTCTCAAAAGTGTTCCAGAACATCATTAGACAATGAAAAACCAGTAAATCGTACTAGAAAGAAAAGGAAAACAGATTTACGAAAGAAAAGAAAGAAATGTTTACAGAAAAGTTTTAAGTTATGACTACGACAACAGATGGTCCCCAGAGGAAGGGTGAGTGCATGGCTGACGAACCAGTGTGCCCCTTCAACCAGGAAGGATAAGGATTACGGATTGACGGATCTGTATACCCCTTCACATAGATGGGATTTATCCCAGCCCCCTGATTTCAGATGTTAGTTTGATCAAACGAATGGACCAACTGTACAGGTGTCTCTGTCATAATTTCAGAAAAGAAAAGAAGAGCGAATGTGTGATTTTAATCACAGCTCTAGAGAAAGTTTAAAGATACTTATTTAATTAGAAGTAAAGAAAATGATTTCAGAACATTTATGTTTATGCTTTCAGTTCTTTCAGATTTCACAGTTCATGTTATTTAGCTTATTATTCTTTAAGCTATTCAGATTCCAGTTATGTACTAGTTATCGTTTGCTTGTATTAATTTCCTTCGATACATCAGATTTTACCTGCCGAGCCCTAGGCTCACTAGTTTTCATTGAGTGCAGGTAATGAGCAGTAGGGAGCTGGATGGTGACGAGCTGAACGGAAGGATGTGTTTATCATGGACATCAGTTTCGTTGTTCTTTCAGTTTCAGATTTTGTTGTACAGAACAGTTGTTATAGTTTTGTATAATAACAGATTTCTAGTTTTTTTATTTTGAAGAAATCTGTATAAACTTCTTGTATAAGGATGTATACATTTTTGTCTGAACACTTGTCAGATTTGTACCAGTTCCGCATATGTTATTGTTCAGCTTTGTTTACATTTCCGTGTTTATGAGTTGCGTTTATTCGCAATTCAGTCCAGAATTTAATAGCGACTTTTATGTTTAATAAGTTCGAAAATTTGAGTCTTTCAATTTGAACCCCAAACTTCTGAATTTTCCTCAAGAAAAGTCAGGTCGCTACAAATATATGATACAAAATACCGAGAAAAGTATTTGATGTAATCGAATTTTACCTAACCAATAATTTGCTACCACGCCAGATAATAATGTGGAGAGATCAGGAGGTATGTCCCTGAGTAATGGGCTAAGACAATGTGATGTTCTTTTAGTGACATGCAACCACATTTACTGATTAGAGTACATAAGAAGTGTTTCCGGTGAAGCCCCTCCGATTCTTAAGTCAGGTCGAGTGATCGAGTAGCTCAGAAAATGTACGAGGGTGATGAATGAATGTAAATTGAGACATATTCGGGTATTTATAGGAGGGGATAAAAGATTGTGACGTGTTCGGACATAGTTAATCATACCTGAGTATCCCTTGCATGTACGTCATAAGAGTCATCATTTGTAAGTATGGGTTCTACAGAATTTACTAGTTTGACTAATTATGAGTTAAACAAGAGGACCGAGTGGTTGTGATGAGTCGTTATCAATGGTAGACCTCTTGCCTCGAGGTCGTGCAACCAAGCTACACTGTGAAGACACGTCACACCCCGAGACCTCGATGTGTCCTAGAAGTACTGCTTATGGTGCACCGTGGGTAGCCATAAAGCGCTTATTAGGGGTATATTGGCTGAAAACAACCAGGAGTGCTTGGGCACTAGTTCATTCCCTCTTATCCCATCACGACATGCTTAATAGGTGAAATAACTCGATAACCGAGGTGCTCTGGTGGTGCTAGGAGGTTAAAATACTAGTGGTGCTCGAGGTGGTGCAATCAATTAGCTTTTACCTCGAGTCCCGAGGTGATAAATATTCATGATATCAGTATTTTTTTCAGTCCGTTATGTTTCTCATATTATGATTTTTGTTAGTTGATATACCAAATGTAATTTTCATCATGTATGTTAGGTCTTTTGCAATTTCTGTCCCATTTTGGCCGAAAAAACTCTATTTTCCGGAGTTTGGTGATTGAATATCCTTGTTATCTTTAGGGCGTAGAATAGGAAATCATTCAAGTTTGTGTTTGAGAAATGTTGTTTTGACGAAATGAAATTCTTGAATTCATTTGAAAATGGTCTTGAAAGATTCCAAGTTCTTATGCAAATAAATAACACTAAAGCCAAATCATCAAACTTCAAAAGGTAGGGTTTTCCTGCCACAATTGAATCAAATTGCCAATAAAAACAAACGTGCGGGATTAATATACCAATTGTTATATGTAACATACTAAATTCGCCGTACGGCAATCATAACATACTGAAAAAAAATAAATTTTCGCCAAAGTATTTTATTTACAAATTTTAACTTATAAATGTTTTGTCCTAAGTAAATCATATATAAAATAATGAACCGTGCATGTGTTTGCATTTATTAGCCCTCTTGTTGTAGTTTTATAGTATTTATTGCATGACATTGCCCTTGCAACAAGTTCGTCCACGAAATAGACAATTATGGGCAGAGAGATTGACAGATCGTGACCTTCTTATATTCTTATTTATAAATGGCCATCATAAAATAAATTAATATTTTTGTTATTAGCAAACGAAAAAAAATTCTAGACGTCATTTTAGATGAGCCTTTAAACAACCCTAGAATCATAAATAGATGCGTTGACAATAACCAAGATTAATATGATAGGTCGTGAGTTAATTTAGCCGATTTTATTGAACTCAATCGGACAGATGCTTTAATTCCTGCGACTTCAATTATTAGATAAGAAATATCAAGCGAACATAAATATATTATACCGAATTAAACATGGATTTTGAAAAGATATATAAGCCAGTTGTTCTAAAACTTTGTAATGGAATAAAAACTATTGATTAATGATGTCATTGGGAAAAAATAATTATAAATTAGAAAATAAAAATCTAATTCAAATACATTTTTAATTTAGTGCACCTTCCGAGAGATTGAAATTCTCATGAAAATCTTACATCTCATCCATCTATTTTAAACTTTTTTCCATTTTGTATTTCGTTTTAAAAAAACAACAGTAGTACTATCTAGAAAGTATTTACCAACTATGGCTAAGTTTATTATTATATTTTGAGGGATATATCGTATTTAATAATTGATCACGAATACGTCGAATTTCTTTGAACTTTGTAATGGCATGCTTTATATTAGTATATCCGAAAAAAAAAATTGAGATAAAACGTTTCTCTCTTCATTTGAATAATTAAACAGTTAAATGTATAAACACATGTCTATGTTCACATTATACCCCAAGGAACCGCATGAACATTCGCAACTATTCAAATCATGGCACACGGAGTTTATGGTTTTTGGATATTCGTTCCTCCGGACCTCCCATTTCAGTACCTTGGTGTTGTCTGGTTCCTTCTATTCTAGTTTAGTCCAATTTTATAGAAATAAAAAATAAGAAACTGCAGTTTCAGATTACTATAAGCTTATTAATTATATTTAAGGTATTTTTATAATAGCTCAATTTAACAAACTCGAGAAAAAAAGTTTGATAAAACCTAAACTTGGACCTGATAATTTTGAACCCCATCCAGTATATCATTAGCCGAGCTGAACTATGTACGAGTGTTCGGAAACACAAACAACTCGGGTTTACTAGGAGCTCGGATGCACTCAACTCCGTGAACTAGACTGTACGGACTTACTCCCTTACTCGATAACTAATGATTCGGATAGCATTAACTGGTGTATCACTATTCGAGTTGATCTATGTATCAGAAATGGATTTACTAAGAGCTCGGACCCACCCAACTCCATGGACCATTACGGATTCATATCTGATGTAGCCGAATTATCTCAGCCGAGAGCTACCACCGCGTCGGGAGAACGAGCTCTGTTCGTCGGGTACCACGTCGGGTGTCGGAGCACTGGAAGGTGAAAAACGCTTCTCCTTGCTTGATATCTGCAACCACAAGTCACTGGTCAGAGGGCGTCGGAAGTGTGTCCGGCGAAGCCTCTCCGATGCTTAAGTCAAACAGAGTGCGAGAGCAAAAGCGAGAGAAATATATGCTGAGTGCAAAAGTGTGCAAGAATGAGTTTGTGTAGAATGAGGGAGAGAACCTGGTATTTATAGAGGGGCTAAGGCGGTGGAAGAGAATATCTTGGCGAAGATATTCCGTGATCATCGGGAAGAGGGCGTCGGAAGTGTGTCCGGCGAAGCCTCTCCGATGCTTAAGTCAAACAGAGTGCGAGAGCAAAAGCGAGAGAAATATATGCTGAGTGCAAAAGTGTGCAAGAATGAGTTTGTGTAGAATGAGGGAGAGAACCTGGTATTTATAGAGGGGCTAAGGCGGTGGAAGAGAATATCTTGGCGAAGATATTCCGTGATCATCGGGATCCTCTTGCCTAAATAAGGAAAGGTGTATCGACCCAGGATTTTTTAAATAAGAAAGGCGTATCCATGCTGGATTCTTCTACATAAGGAAAGAAGTATTCGGGGTGGACTCTTCATCACGTCGAGACAGAGTTCTCGAGAGATACTCCCGAACTGAGCAGGAGTCCTCGGTTCATCTCCCGAGCTCTTCATACGAAATCCTCGGGTGGCACCCGATCTTGGTAACGCATGTCGGGACTTTAGGTGATCTACTCGGTCCTCGGGTCCCGAGATGGTCATGGGAGGCATCAGGAGTATCCCCCACCGCGAGTCCTAGACGAAGAATTGAAGTATAGGAGTATGTATGGTTGAGGTCGGGACCCGAGGTGATCATCCGCAATTCTGAAGGAAATCGCGATCCCCGTGATGTTGTACTGCGACCGTCGATAAGGAGACACGTGGACGGATGGATTGATGTCGGGTTGTGTTTTCGGGAGAAAACCATAATCCGTGTGACGCTGCATCGTAGCCGTTGATAAGATTTCAGCGAACGGTTAAGATCGAGGAGGCCTGACGCCCGAGGTGACGGTTGAAGTTCCCTAGGTGATCTGGGCCGTTGATGAGCGGGAGATCGGGCGGTCACGATCATCCTCAGGTTCCTATAAATACTTCGACATGCATGCCTCATTTCTCCTTTCTCTTTTCTCTGTGTCGTTACTCTGCAGAAATTCTCTCTCGTTCCCGAGCTTCCTTGCTGTTTTCCCGATCTCCTACCCCTACTCCAGTAAGTCTTATCTCTTTTAGAATGTCGTCTTCTACTGAGAGCCCCGTCAGGAGCGTAGTAAACGCTATAGATAGTAACCCCGAGAGCCCCGAGGTAAAAGGGCCCTGGCTTCCCGACCAGGCCGAGCTAGGGTCCAAGAATGTTCCCTGGTACGAGGAGAAATCCTCCAATCTTAGGTCGTCGGACATCTCCTTCATCAAGGAGAATGGGGGGATGTTCGACAATTTTGAGGTAGTTATCCCCGACCCCGAGGAGAGGGCCCATCTTTCCCCCCGAGACTTCCACACATTCTACATTAACCAATTGGAGATGGGTCTTCGGTTCCCTCTCCCGAGGTTTATCGCTGCCATCTGCCAGCATATTAAGATAAGCCCTAGCCAACTGGCCCCCAACTCGTACAGCTTCGTTCTGACCTTGGGCGTACTCCTCCGCTACCACAATCTTACCCTAGTCCCTTACGTTCTCATGCAACTGGTCCAAGTCAAGAGACTAGGATCGGGGAAATTTTACCTTTCGCACAAGGGGGATCCCACGTTTATCAAGGGGAACCCGAGATCCCATAAGGGTTGGATAAGCCGGTTCTTCTTTATGAAACGGGTTGGGAAGAGGAGGGACCCTTGGAAGTGTGATAGGGACAACATGTATACCCTGACTCCTCGAACACACGATCGGTCCCCGAACTTGGCCTCTTTCCTCGACGCCATGCACGACAAGAGCTATAACGCTCCCGAGCTTATCCAGGAAGATCTCCTCTGTTTCTTCGGGTTTAGCAGGAGGGGGGTCGAGATGGTCGAGGACCTCGGTATAGCTGTGCCTTGCCTTAGCCGTGTCATGATATATGCGCCCGAGCTTCCTTGCCTGAACTAACATTTACTTTGCTTCTTCCTTTGTAGACGAGCGAATGGGCAAGGAAGAGATGCTGGAGCTGATGGAGAAGTAGGCTGCGGCAGGCTCCTCGGGCGCTGCCGCGCCCTTAAAGAAGGCGACAAAGAAGAGGAGGGCTTCCACCCCAGCGGAGAAGGAGGCCCGATGCGAAAAGAGGAAGAAGAGGAATGAGGAGGTCCCGGCCTCTGGGTCCCGAGGCGCTCCCTCCTCAGAGACGCGTCGGGAGGCGTCTTCCCTCCAAGAGCCAGAAGAGCGTCCCGACCCGACATCGGTCATCAATATCCCTGAGGCCTCTCCCGAGAAGGAGGGGCCGACAGAGCGAGCGGGTCCCAGGCGAGTCCCTCCTCTTAACTTCTTTGAAGATTCGCTGGTTATGTCCTCGTCGGGGGTTGTAGCCACGAACCTTCTCTGCCACATTGCCCCCGCCCGAGACATCGATACTTTGCCCCCGACCGTGACATCGATCGACTGGCGGGCGCCAGCAATGCGGAGGCTGTTGGCTTGTTTTCATCAAATTTTTCCGTGGTACACCCTTCATCTCCTTGGGTATTTTCTTCTTGCTCATGTTAGCGTAATGACCCTTATCTATTATGCAGCCCTTGGCTTGGGGAGCGAGGTGATCAAACGCCTCACCCGAGCACAAAGGGAGGTGGGCAACCTCCGACGCAATTTTGATGACGCTGCCGAGCACTATTCTGAGCTCGAGAAGCATCTGGCCGAGATGGAGGCTGCTCGGGTGGAGGAGACGAGGGAAGCTGAGGCGCACAAGGCTGCATTGGAGTCCGGGGGCTGAGGCTGGAGGCCGAGAGAGCGGCCCTACTATCTGAGAAGAGGGTCCTCGAGGGCGAGAAAGCGGCGATGAAGGTTGAGCTGGACGAGACCAAGGCCCGAGCTGCTTAGGAGGCCGAGAGTATGAGAGGCGAGGTTGCTAACGCCTGGGCTCTCAGGAAGGAGGAGTTCCTTCAGTCCTCGGAGTTAGAACGCCTGTGCGCGAAGAAGTCTGTGGCCTACTTCAAATCGTCTTTGAGGGCGCCGTGGCTCAGTTTCGAGCCAACGGCTACCCCGAAGAGGAGCACCCGGCTCCCTCGAAGAAGTCCCTACGAGATATGCCCGAGGACGGAGAAGAGGCGGCCGAGGAGGGCGACGAATAGGAAGAGGAAGAGGAAGAGGAAGGCGACGCTACCCCACGAGCTCACCTAGGCCTTAGTCGTATTTACATTTGCAATGTACTGTAACTTTCGTGGTTTAATGAAATCTTGTTTCTTGTTTTGTCTCACTTCTTTTCTCCCGAGCTCTTAAATACGCTACGTCAATGCTTAAGCACAAATCGGGGTAACCCGATCACTCCATCGCGTATAACATGATCCATCCCAGAATTGGAATAATCATCACCAGTCGAATAAAATAGTCCGATAAGTGTTAACATCTTTTGAGTCGCGATTTGTCAAAGGCAAAGCCATTATTCACTGCTAGCCAGTTGTCCGAGCTGGTTGAGTTGTTCATGCACGGGAGGAAGTTTCCACCCGAAGAGGTGACATCACGGAACTGGGCTTAGATGCCGAGCTGGTCGGGCTTATGTTTTGCGTAGAAGAGATGCGTGAAGTAGTGGCCAGTGCGGAACTGGGCTTTGGTGCTCAAGTGGGGTTGCCACCCGAGGAGGTGCCAGTGCGGAACTGGGCTTAGGTGCCGAGCTGGTCGAGCTTATGTGTTTGCGTAGTAGAGCTACGCGAAGTGATGGCCAGTGCGGAACTGGGCTTTGGTGCTCAAGTGGGGTTGCCACCCGGGGTGTTTGATAGTAAAGACCATGAATTGAGAGAAAAATAACTTTTATTCCATAAAGCAGCTTTTACAAAGGTAGCCGAGCAAGAGGTATTACAAATAAGAGCGGCAGTCTAAGCATAATACTTTCTAAGATGAATAATGTTCCATGGCCGACGTCCTCTCTTCCCTTGCGCGTCCTCCAGGTAATAAGCAGCGCTCCCCGCTTTTCCGACCACCTTGTATGGCCCTTCGTACTTGGGATCCAACTTTCCTTTATCTCCCTGATACTGTATCTTTCTCCAAACCAGGTCGCCTAGTTCATACTTCCGAGGCCTAACTCTCTTGTTATAAGCCTGCTCCATTCTCCTTTGGTAGGCTGATAAGCGCATGGATGTCCGAGCTCTTCTCTCCTCGAGATGATCCAACTCGAGGCCCCTTATCTCTTCATTGTCCTCTGCATACTCCATGACCCGAAGACTATAATGACCGATCTCTGCTGGCAGAAGTGCCTCTGTACCATATACCATGCAATAGGGCGTTTCGCCAGTAGCTGCTCGGGCGGTCGTCCGATAAGCCCACAGGACGCTTGGTAGTTCGTCTGCCCATCTCCCTCGGGCTATGTCCAATCGTTCTTTGAGGGCTTGCACGATGGTTCAGTTAGTGTTGGGACCGATTTAAAACACTTAGCAGCGCTACTTTGAAAGATTTAAAAAAAAAAATTTGGCGCTGCTATTTAATGGAGATGAGGTGCAATACCTTTGGTTCTTGAACATTTAGAAAACAGAGCACCGGAGACAGATCTGGTTTGAAAAAAGTTTGAAAAAATATCAGAGCATTTTAAAGATTGTTTCAAATAAACATGTGCTACTGAGTCACTCACATATGAAGAACAAGACAGAAAATGTGACAGATAAAAGCTTAGATTTTCATATCTCCTATTTCGTCCCATGTGCTTATCACCGAGTGCCTCACTCCAGGTGAACTTATAACACAACCGAAATAAGATCTTGGCATCCGCACGGAACTCGCGCATTCCGTGACAGTTCATCAAGAGAAAACCAGTTCTATATATAAAACAAATCATTTTCATCTGGCCTTCATAAAATAAGCTTCTCAAAAACAGTTAAAAATATTTTAAATACATAGCACATGAGTTTTAAAATAAGTGCTCGTTCAAGAACAACCTGCTCTGATACCACTTGTTGGGACCGATTAAAACACTTAGCAGCGCTGCTTTGAAAGATTTTAAAAAAAATTTACGCTGCTATTTAAAGGAGATGAGGTGCAATACCTCTGGTTCTTGAACATTTAGAAAACAGAGCACCGGAGACAGATCTGGTATGAAATAAAATCATGCGGAAAACACCAGAACTGAATCCTAATATTTTAAAACAACTTTGCACAAACAGATTTCTGTAAAGCCAGCATGTGAAATCTGTTTGCTATGTGCAAGTGTGATTTCTGTTATGCGTGCTAAATTAAATGCAAGTGTTGAATGAATAACAGAATACAATACACAATCGATTTGTTTATGGAAGTTCGGACTTCAATGTCCTACGTGAATCTGTGTGTGTGAGATTTACAGTGTAAGCACGACTCTCGTAGAAATGAATCTCACACACTAGGGAAATGCTTCTACAAAAGCTAATTGAGACTCAGCAGTAGACACTCGATATGCGCTCCTCTCTAATGGCGGTCTGCTGCTTCGTCTCCAGTTATCTTCCCTCTGTTTCCTCACGAAATCATCGCACAGTCATCTCGTTCTTCTTTCAATTCTTCTCCCTTAAATAGCCTCTGTTCAAATTCAATCCGTTGGACATTGATGCTTTCCGTTTGAAATATGTTCTGTAAAGCACCGACAGGGAGTTGTCCTTGTGTCCTTTCTTTTGCAGGATTTTTGTCGTCTTCAACATTTGAAATAAGCTCAGCAGTTGACATCCAGCTTTAGTGAATCTTCATAATATAATTCGTCAACTGCTTTGCTACTGGTTGTATCTTCAAATACTGCGTCTGGTTATCTTGCGTCTGGATTTCCTGTCGACTGGATATGCAAAACATTGTAGCCTGCGACTGGGTACACTGTAGCTTGCGACTGGATTAATCTTCTGCTGACATCTTAATCGCAACAGCTGATTTCTTCTGTCTTTGCGCTACTGCTGAATTCATCATTGCGTCTGGATCACTGTAGCTTGCGACTGGTACATCAGCGGGTGATGATCACTGTAGCTATCTGCTGATTTCTCTTAGAAGAAGTACCTGCTGGTTTTATCATCGTAAAACCATCGACTGAATTGATGACATCACTACTGACATCATCATTGTTGATATAGCTCTTGCGCTTCTTGTCGACTGCTGATTGTGATGACATCACTACTGACATCATCATTGTTGATATAGCTCTTGCGCTTCTTGTCGACTGCTGATCGTGATGACATCACTGCTGACGTCATCATCGCTGATATAGCTCTTGCGCTTCTTGTCGACTGCTGAATGTACTGTAGCCTGCTGTTGACGTCATCTTTGCTGCTCATAGCTTCCTCCAGTAGACATGCTGACGTCATGGTTGCTGATTCTCGATTTCTTCCAATCAGCAATGCTGACGTCATCGTTGCTGAGCACAGCTTTCTCCAATAGAAATGCTGATGTCATCATTACTGATACCAGCTCTTCTTAATATCAACGTCTGAATCATTGCGCAACAGCTGGTTGTTGTTCTTCACAACTGATTCCAGACTTCTACTGTTCATCTTCTTCTTCGAACATTTCTCCAACAAACTCCATCAACAATAACTCTTCGCACGATATCTGTTGACAGCAACTTCAACAGTAACCTGCTCTTTCAACAATTCAGAAACTGATTGAACTCCACGTAAGCGAAGCTGTCCACGCAGGACTCCACGTAAGGATTGCTGTCCACGTAAGCAAAGCTGATAAACTTCTTTTCTTCATCAGCAGCCTCAACTACTTTGTAGCGTTCCAACTGTTATCAGATTTCTCCTCTTATCATCTGCAAACTACGTAGAAATGTTAGAACCACAATAACAGGTTTTGTGTAATTCAAAACTTAATCAGGATCTGTTTACACAGATCCATCAGTTAGTAACTTCTACTTGTCCATTGCTCTGAGGGTAGGATACCGAGGTGAAGACCTATTCAATCTTCCACTCCTGACACCAGGCCCGAACTTTCGCTCCGCAGAACTGTCTCCCATTATCAGAGATAAGTCTCCGAGGTACTCCAAAACGACAGACGATGTTCTTCCATAGAAACTTTAACACCTCAGCCTTGGATATCCTTGCTAACGGTTCTGCCTCCACCCACTTAGAAAAATAATCCACAGCAACCAATAAGAATTTCCTTTGGCCTCCACATGGTGGGAAAGGTCCCACGATATCCATGCCCCATTGGTCAAAAAGGCACGAGGAGATGATAGTCCTCAAGAGCTCGGCAGGCTGCTTTTGGAGGTCCGCGTGTTTCTGGCAGCCCTGACAAGATCGGACGATGGCTGTAGAATCCTGCTGCATGGTAGGCAAGAAAAAACCTGCGAGTAGAGCTTTCCGAGCTAGAGCTACCATGTCGAGGTGATTTTCACAACACTCCTCATGAATTTCCCTCAGTACATACTTGGCCTCGTCGGGACCTAGACACTTCAGAAATGATCGTGAGAAAGACCTCTTGTACAATTTATCATCCAAGATAACGAAGCGCAGTGCTCGGCACTTGACTTCCCGAGCACGACGGGGGTCATCGGGTACCACCCTTCGCAGAATATACTCCAAAATATCATGTCGCCAGTCTGAAGTGGGCACTCCCCCTTGTTCTGCCCGACCTGATGCACTTGCGATAGTAGCTCCTTCCCCCGTATCTCATCCCCCGAGGATGGAGTGAGAGAAATGGCCATTCTTGCTAGTCTGTCTGCCTTCTCATTGCTTTCCCGAGGTATTTGTCCAGAATAACCTCGGAAAATGTCTCCATTAACCTGTTTAATGCTTCCGCATACTTTACCATCTTCTCATTCTTGATGTCAAACCTCACATTGCTCTGTTGAACCACCAACTGGGAGTCAGAATAGAG
>KQ996480.1:34753-52995 GCA_001598015.1 Dorcoceras hygrometricum
AGCATGACTTACGAAAATCATCGGTTGATGCATCTGTCCTTCCTCCCGAACTAGAACTGAACTGGCCACTTGCGGGATAACAGCCAGATAGACAAACAAGGGCTCCCCGAGCTTCGGGTTTGTTGAGAACGGGCAATCCCTTCAGATACTCCTTCAAATCCTGAAAAGCTCTTTCGCTATGTTCATTCCACTCAAACTGCTTGGTCCTGCGAAGTATTTTGAAGAAATGGAGACTTAGGTCGGCAGACCTCGAGATAAATCGGGAGAGAGCAGCAATCCTCCCTGTCAACCTCTGTACCTCTTGAATATTCCAAGGTGGACACATCAAAGCCAGAGCTCGTACCTTCTCGGGGTTAGCCTCAATTCCCAGACGAGTCACCATGTAACCCAAGAAATTCCCTGTCCGAGCCCCAAATAAGCACTTGCCAGGGTTCAGCTTGATTTGATAATCCCGCAAAGTACGAGAAGTCTCCTCCACATCAGATATAAAATTCTTCTCCTCCCGAGACTTTATTAATATATCGTCGACATATACCTCGACGTTTCTCCCGATATGCTCTTTGAAAACATTATCCATCAACCTCTGATAAGTGACCACTGCATTCTTGAGCCCGAAGGGCATAACAACATAACAGAAAGTTCCATCGGCAGTAATAAAACTGACCTTGGGGCATGCCTTGTTCAAGTCTCGAAAGTCAACGCACATTCTCCATTTTCCTGTAGCTTTCGGCACCAAAACAACATTAGATAACCAGGTAGGAAAGTGTACCTCTCTGATGTGCCCGGCCTGCAATAAGTCCCCGACCTGAGCCCTGATCACTGCATCCTTCTCGGGTCCGAAGTGTCTTCTTTTCTATATAACTGGTCGGGAGCCCGAGGAAACATTCAGCCTATGCTCCATTACTTCGCGCCAGACCCCCTTTAGATTGGATGGGGACCAGGCGAATACATCCTTGTTCTTCTCCAGGCATTGAATCAACTGTGCCCGTACATCCTCTGGAATAGTCTTTGCTATTTTCACAATCCCGGTTGGAGGGACGAGGACCACTTCTTCTTCGTCCTCCGTAGTCAATTGGAACTCATCCCCGACCACATTCACTCCTCTGTCCTCCCGAGCCCTTGGATAGTCTTGGGCCGAGACTTAGCTACTTTCTGTTCCACTCTCACTTCTTCCACATAACACTTCCTCGCCATCTTACGATCTCTTAGCACCTCCCCTACTGAACTCCCCACGGGAAACTTAATCTTTTGATGTAAGACCGAAGCCACTGCTAAGAATGCTGCCATGGCTAGCCTTCCCAGGATAACGTTGTAGAAAGAGAGGGCATCCACCACAGTAAATTCCACAACTTTAGTCTTCCTGTGCTCACCCGATCCCAGCGAGAGAGGCAACTGAACAACCCCCACTGGCTGCAGAGAATGACCCTTGAAACCGTACAGAGGTGTGTTCACGGGCTCCATGCGATATTCCCCGAGGTCCATATGATCCACTGCGCTGTTAAAGAACACATTGACCGAGCTCCCTGAGTCCACAAACATGCGGGCCACTTCATAGTTTGCAATCATTGTCCGAATAACCAGAGCGTGGTTGTGTGCTTCCACATCCATGGTTAGATCCTCGGGACCAAATGAGATGGTGGGCCCCGAGCCCTCTTCTCCACCTCCATAGTCTCCATCCGACGACACCGAGCCTTCCTCGCCCGATTAGAGTCCCCATCAGTAGGTCCTCCTGATATCATGTTGATAACTCCCAAAGGTTGCAGTGACCTCCTCTCGCCCCGGGAAGGTTGCTGATCCTGTCCCCAAGGTGTTCTCTCCCGACCTGAGGCCCTATTGTTGCTTCGTCCACTGTCTTCCCTCCGAGGCATCTTCTCCCAACGACGCGGCCTATCCTCCACTAGCGCCGCTCGCAGGTCGGGGTTACTCTGAATGATACGCTCCAACTCCTGATCCAAAAGGCGATACTCGGCAGTGGTGTGACCATAATCCCTGTGAAAATCACAAAACTTATCTGACCTGGGATTCCTCGGGGCCCCGTCACTTCCCCGAGGCCTCTGCACTACTTTTCGCTCATCGCAAATCTCCAGGGCTCGAACGTTGTTCACCTTCAGCGGTGTCCTAGCAGTGAATTCTCCCAGCAACAAAGGGGGTTCTGGCCTAGATGGCCTCGGCTGTGGCCTCTCTACCCGAGCATCCCGACCAGCCCGAGGCGGTAACCTCTGCTCGTTCCTCCTCGAGGACTGTATCTCCTCCACATTAACATACTTCTCTGCTTTAGTTAGGAGTTCGTCAAACGTCTTCGGGGGCTTCTTGACCAGGGACTTAAAGAAATCACCCCCTCGCAGCCCCTGGATGAAAGCCCCGATCAAGAGGTCAGGCGTGGAAGATGGCACCTCGATAATAGTCCTGTTGAAGCGCCTGATGTACTCCCGGAGAGCTTTCTGTTCCTTCTGCTTTACAGTAAATAAGTTCAGCGTGATCATCGGCTGTTTCTTGCTGCTAGAAAACTGATGAAGAAAGGCTTGGCTGAAATCCTGAAAACACTTGATGCTTCCCGTTGGCAGGAGGTTAAACCACTGTTGCGCAGCCCGGACCAGAGTGGTAAGAAAGACCCTGCACTTAATAGGATCAGCATACTGATGGAGGAGTGCAGCGTTCTCAAACCGAGACAAATGCTCCTCGGGATCTCCCATCCCGTCATACTCTCCTACGTTTGGAAACTTGAAGTGCTGAGGCAGCTCAACAGCCAACATCTCAGCAGAGAAGGGCACCTTCCGAGCAGGCGGGGGAGGAGGTGCCGAGCTTCTTTCCCTCTTCAGACTTTCAATCTCCTCCTTCAATTTCCTAATCTCCTCAGACTGTTGGTCGGGCTGCGGGCGCGACTCAGGTTGATTTGCCAGTATCTGTGCCACCGTGTCGCTACCAGTTCAGCTATCTAGGCGACAGTAAGAGTGGGGTTCTTAGACCCCTGAGCAGTACTCTCCGTGTTGCTAGCTTCTCCAGTACCCTGAGGTCTAGTCCTCTTTGGCGGCATATTGTCCTTCTTCTACGATTCCCACAGACGGCGCCAATTGATGGAGCCGAATTATCTCAACCGAGAGCTACCACCGCGTCGGGAGAACGAGCTCTGTTTGTCGGGTACCACGTCGGGCGTCGGAGCACTGGACGGTGAAAAAAGCTTCTCTTTGCTTGATATCTGCAACCACAAGTCACTGATCGGAGGGCGCCGGAATGTGTCCGGTGAAGCTCCTCCGATGCTTAAGTTAGGCAGAGTGTGAGAGCAAAAGCGAGAGAAATATATGCTGAGTGCAAAAGTGTGCAAGAATGAGTGTGTGTAGAATGAGGGAGCGAACCTGGTATTTATAGAGGGGCTAAGGCGGTGGAAGAGAATATCTTGGCGAATATCCTCCGTGATCCTCGGGATCCTCTTGCCTAAATAAGGAAAGGTGTATCGACCCAGGATTCTTTAAATATGGAAAGGCGTATCCATGCGGGATTCTTCTACATAAGGAAAGACGTATCCGGGGTGGACTCTTCATCACGTCGAGACAGAGTCCTCGAGAGATATTCCCGAACTGAGCAGGAGTCCTCGGTTCATCTCCCGAGCTCTTCATAAGAAATCCTCGGGTGGCACCCGATCTTGGTAACGCATGTCGGGACTTTAGGTGAGCTACTCGATCCTCGGGTCCCGAGGTGGTCATGGGGGGCATCAATATCATTATTCGATAACTATTGATTTTGAATAGCTCTAACTGGCATATCATTACCCGAGCTGATCTACATACGAGAGTTCGGATAGCTTGGGTTTGCTGGGATCTTGGGCACACCCAGCTCCGTGTGGCATGGACTTATCCACTTTCTGATAACTAATGGTTTTGGATAGCTCTAAACTGTTTTATTAAGGTGATCGGTCTTCTCCCGCGCACATTTACAGAACTTATCTATTTTGAAACTAAAACTCAAGGAAAGTGATCATAACATAAATTAAGGAGAAATCTCGTAGATATCAAGATTGGATATGGATCAGATCAAATCTACAATGAATAATGTTTTAAGGAAACTTACCTTGTATAGTTCCCCTACAACATGGCAACAAACCATTTCTCGCGCCTATAAATATCACATGGATGCTTCATATAAACACATTCACAACATAATTGCACATGGCACCACTTATTCGTATTAGCATTTTACTATGCTCGAGTCACGGTCTAACTTAAGTATCAAAGGGGTCACCACTATCTGCCGTTCTTGATTATGGGAGGCTCCGGAGTTGGGACTCCCAAACTGGAAAAAGATGATAAAGATAAAGCTCACTAATCTTATGAAACTTTTGATAACATCAGATTTTATTTGCTTTGATTTCTCAAATTTATCACAAAATTCAAACTGGAAAAAGTCATGCCTAAAATGGTCAAGGTCGAACCTGAACGATAACTGATGTTTTGATCCACGCGGGGGTTGGATGCTACTCCATCACTAAAACATAAATTGAATTGATCTCAAACTAAGAAATATCTGTTGGAACATAATTGTACAGCATACATATTTAATTAAATGAGTTTATGAATTTTTATCCTGAAAGGTATAATCCAATTAAGTGGTCCATTTAGTTTATATTTCATCGGTCTTGGTGTATCAACTTAACATATAAATTTCATTATGTGTAGAAATGACATATTTTCTTTTTTACTAATTTATGATTTGAGTACTAAATTAAAAGTACGGGATAGCCCATAAATAATTCTCCGGCTCATATAGTACGTTTTAGTTATGAATATTGATCTGAAAGTTCCATTAAACAATTGTTGTTATGGATTTCGGTACGTTTTAATTATATGATTCGTTGGTTGCACTAATTTAATATGGAGTATTTGTATTTAGATTTGAATTCATACGTAAATTATCTTGTTTACTTATACCATATCTTTTCCACCAGGCCCAATATTATAATTTTCCACTCAGTTATCTTTATAGAATGTTTCCACCTGACAAAGTCAATTTCTACTCAATCAAGATGTCTCACACCGTACATAGATATTATATATATATTTTAGAAAAAAATATTTTCGTATAATATCTTCGTCATGATTATCCCTTTAATTTAAAAATATTTACAAGTGTACTTGTATTGGTGCAATGCAAGAAAAGTAAACGAATGGAAAGGCTGTCGTTTTCTTTTGTTTCATACAATCGACATCAACTTTACAACTTTATGCATACTTGCCCGAATTTCAGCCTTTTTGCATTAAAGACAAATAACCTCCCCTCAACTACTCCACTCATTATTTAATTCGTGCCAATCTTTTTCTTATTTAAAAAGCAAATAAATAAATCTTATCACGAGTAATTGCTACTTTTAGCCAACACTAATCAATTCCAACTTAGTGATTAAAAAAATGATGAAGAAAATAAAATAACTCAGTCATTATAGCACAGGGTGGTCATGTATCTATTTCATGGAGGAAGTCTCTTAGCCATTAGGATTATTCAATAAAATTTTGTATTACAAAGAAATTCATATACGCATTCTTTAGCCTTTCTTCTTGGAGCATTTTCATTTGAGGGTACTTGGGCTTAATGTAAAATATAGCCCAAAACTGGCCCGTCAACCATATTCCGATCCACTATTTGTGTGTCCAATCTTTCATCTACTCAGGATCAACCGTGTCATTTTGCTATTGGGAGAATGGATTTATTTGGAAACAGAGATTGTAGGGGTTAGAGGAATACATTTTAATGATTACCATTTACTACTCAGGTATCAACACAATTTACAATGGAAAGTGTTGACTTTGATATATATAGAGTCGATGTAGAAATCACTTGAATTTTATCCATCCAAGCAAGTAAAATATCTGATTTGAATCTATTAATTCAATCAATAAGCAAAAACTGAAGTTCAAATCTTATAAACAAAGATATAGATGTCGGGAGAATTTTTTATTACCAATAATGATTCAGTTACATTAATTGGGTTCAATATATCTGGTTCCGAGAATCTAAAAGTGCTAACCAAGTTCTGGAGCACGCAAGGCCTGATGACAAATGAAGCTCAAGCGTTATAAGGTTAAGCGGGTGTGTATACTAGATTAAGCGTGAAATAATTTGATTTCAATATATTATTTATGTAGAAATTCGTTAATATTGGATTTTTTTACTATCAGAATTACTTATGAAAATTTCGGTGGCATATTAACAAATATTTGTTATTGGAAATTTAAATTTACTTCTATATATAAACATTAAAATTCAAGTTGAAAAGAAAATATAGAAAATTAAAAAATTAACGATAACATATTATACTTGATTTTTCTTTCCCATTACATGTGGTCAGTGCAATGCAAATGTGTTGACGTATTGTTCTATTAGCTCAAATTTCAGAAGTTTCGATGATAAAAACTAAAAAAGCTACAATCAAGACCAAAGACACCAGATCTGAACGAAGCTTACACTATTGAACGTAGAAATCAGATCGGAGCAAAGTTAAGCTGGTTAAGTAAAAACCAGCTCAGCGCATTCAGGTACATTGGTTAAGGTCAAACCAGATCGGGATATTAAAACCAGCTGGGTACTAAGTCAATGTTGATACCAGTTCTAAGATGCCTAGCCGGATAAGGACAAATTCAGTTGAGAAAATTCGAAAAATTCAAAGCAGAGTTCATTGAGACAAAGAGCAGCAAAACAGATCGCAGTGGTAGTAATAAGAGAACAGACCAGCTGGAGCGAGAAGTAGAATAACAGATCAGCTGGAAGATCAGTTAAGTCGAACCAGCTCGAAGCAGAATAGTTTCACGAATGGTTTAGTACTGAAGATATAGGGGTACAAAGAATGTTATCTAAATCAGTACAGATCAAAGACATGAGCATAATATTTCAAAACAGATTAGATCTGATCAAGCTCAAAACCCGATCTAGAAAAGCAGCTCAATGTTCAAAAAGCATATCCGGAGACCAGATGACTACTGGACAACATAGCAAATTAAATTTCGGAATTTGAAGGTACGTACAGTCCGATATGAGACATCTGACATCTATGTAGTGATTTGTAGTCGTTGTAACCACTTTGAGCAAAATTCAGATACACAGAGATTGAGTTCAAATTGAAGACGACGTAGAGTTGCTAAAAAGGGCAATGCATTTAATTGAGCTGTACTTTCATCGTACAAGCATTTAAGGCGTCACAGGAAATTCAATTTGGTTGCATACAATGTGTGTACAGGATACATTTATTATCGTTGTATCCAACGAGTATAAATAGAAGAGAAGATCAGCTGAGAAGGGTGACGAAACACACAGTGACGAACTACAAAGAGATTATCGAACACACAAGTTAACTAATCCTTCACAAGCAAAAGCAGAGTTCATATTGAACCAGCTCACAGCAAGTCACACACGCACAAGTAGCCATATTCAATTCTTGTGTCACACACTCTTATATACACACACTCTGTAGTGTTGAGTGATAATTGTAAATCATAAACAGAGAGTGTAGAGTGCTAGAGTAGCATAACCAGCTCAGCGTTGTTTGAGTGTATTTTCGAACCAGATCACGGGTCTGTGTTCATGGTTGAGTGCTAGGAGTTCTCGTAGCTGCTGGTTGCAGGATCGGGTTATACAAAGGATTGTATAAATTAAATCTTTTAGTGGATATCCTTCCATTAAGGAAGAAGGGGAGACATATGAGATATTGCTCCGAACTTACAGAAACAAACCCTCGACTCCTTATCTTTTACTTTCTCGCATTTGTCTAAATTGTTCAATGTTTGAATCGTGTTCTTTCCGCATAAAGTTATTTTATTACACGAGACAAACAGCAACACTGAGAGCCCTTGTTAGGATCGAAATGCCGGGGGTGATGTCCGTGAATCCTGCCACAGCTCACATTGGCTCTCACACAGCCTTGACATCAACCCCGTAAGTTACGTGCACTTAAAAGTATAAGAGTAGAAAAACTAGCATGTCAGGCCCCGTGCTAATTACTAACGATTAACACATAATAAGCGCATAAACACGGAAGCTTAAAATCAGGGCTTAAAAATTTTTCGAAATACAACGGGCCTGAACTCAAATCATACATTCAAAATATCGATAATTAAAATATGAGTTGACTCAAACTCAAACACAACAGGTAACAACGTAATATAAATCAAATACAGATCCCCAATACATGATAACACGGGGCATCCCCCGGATATCATATACATAGACTGGGACTCAGGGACGCGGGGATCGACCAGCTGAACTTCCACTCTGTCCAGCTTGGTTACCTGAAGTTCCTGCAAATGGGCAACACAGACCCAAACAAAAACAAAAGCAGGAAACAAGTACGAGATCAAGCCTCAGTACGAAGAGCTATCAAACAGCTACGCATGCAACATGCTAACAATCAATGCTATGAAATGCATGTGGCTGTCAAAGGAAAATCAGTCAACTAGGCCAGTCTATCAACCGGCAATTCATATCAAGTCGCCTCAATACCACGGTCTATCAACCGGGAAATCATCGGTCCGTGATCATCGGGGCCCGTCAGCCCATCACAACTCGGCGGTAGACACTCATATCCAGTAGTCACCGCTCCGATGATAGCGTTGGACTGGTGCACAAGACATCTGTTGATCAGCTCCAACGTGGCTTGGGTCATAAATCAAATCTGTCAAGGCCCAATATGTATGCATGTATGCCAATCAATATCAATGCTCAATGCATACAAATCATAATACGTGAAAACAGAATATCGAGTTCAATCAATTCAACAGCTGTTCCACGTAAACACATAACAGCAACACCACACATTCCACAACATCGATTCTGTCATGCTCACGCTCAAGCTGTAAGTGCTGCTCAATTCGTACCTTTCTTCTTCAAATTACCTAACAGATTTCTCCTGGTTCAATTCACGCAGCAGGGACTTCCCAGAAATTCTGAAATCCAAAAGCTCAAAAGAAACGACGGCAGAATCTGCTCAACGAAACCAGCAACTCACGAACGAGCAGGGCCTTCGGGATTTCTCAACTCGTTGCTCCTAGCTTCCAAACTAGTATCAATGGGAAGAGCAAGTCTCAAGGAGTCCAGCGCCACCAAGAACGTCAAAAGCAGAGGCTGGAATCGATGGGCAATGGCGATTGAAAGTGACGGTGAACAGTAGCTATTTCGAGGGTTTGGAAAAGAGGAGATAAGAAATATCTGGTTCTCAAATAATACTAAGTGTCGAACGACACTTCCATTTATAATCTCCCAAATCCAACGTCTGCTGATCATCAATTCAGTCGACAAGACCAGCAGGTACCATCTCTTTCTTTCGTTAAAAACCAGCAGAAGCAACCAAATAAGCATTCGCAAGAAAACACTCCAAAACGACACCGTTCCAACTTATCAAAACGACGCCGTAGCGTTATATCAGCAGGCAGCAGATCTCTTCAAAACAACCAACGACTGGTTCCAGCTGCAACATCCAAAACGCAGCGTTTTAACTTAATCAAACGACGTCGCCGCGCCTACACAAACAAATCCAGTCGATGCACTTACAAAACCAGCAGGTGCACAAGGAAAACTCTCGCAGCTGCTTACCACGTGCGTAATAGACGCTTTCACAAAACGACGACGCATGCAAACACCAGCAGTTGCATGTGGGAAACTCCTATTGCTGGTTTCTCACTATGACGCAAGGCACACGTAAGCGTTACTATCAGCAGCTGGTCACTCCTATCTAACACAACTGCTGAATCCCCTAGTCAACACTCAAAAATGTTGACCAACACGTGTCGCTTCCTCAATCATTCTCGCGCCAAAAGCAAAATCGGCCAGCAGCTCGAAACGAACTAAAACCAGCAGATGCAACGCGTCACGCCTACGTCACCCGACCGATGCCAACACCAGCAGGTAGCTACAGTATCGTTGACCAGCGTTGACTTCACCAAAATTCGTTATTTCTCGTTTCCTATACTAGCGCTGCTACTGATGAATCAGCATGAACCATATTCCCTTCGTAATTCCCTAAAAAATATATGATTAATCCCAAATTCAACTCAATTAATCACAAATCTAATTTCAAAATCCTCACATAGCACGCAACTCAAATCGGACCGCATTATAGTGGAACCAGCTCGGCGCTAAACCAGCGCAGTGCAAGAGCTTGGTTCCAACCAACCCAATGGAAGTGCAAGCGATCTGGTTATTTGACTAGATCTGAAATAGCTCAGTGTTCTTGAATACTTTATGCACCGAGATACAGATTGAGTAAAGAATAATAATCATGCGGAAATAATTCAATCCTCACTCTAAGATTCGAAAGCTCATTTAAACAGTTTTATGCTCAGTTATAAATATGCGATGCGTATGAATGAATGCAGAAAGCAGTAAAATAATACACTGATTTGTTTATGGAAGTTCGGAGCTAACTCTCCTACATCTCCCCTTATTCTGCAATGGGAAGGATCCACTAGAAGACTTTGATTACAACGAAGCTCGCTGCAACCCACTCCTACGACCCGCAGCCGCAAGAACTCCTAGCCACATCACTGCACACCTGCCCGCAAGCTGCGTGTGTCTAACTCACTTCTTTACTGCCTCAGTGAGAAAGACTACACTTCTTTACTGTCTCAGTGCGAAATACTACATATACTTCTTTAACGTCTCAGTGCGAAAGACAACTAGACTTGTTTAACGTCTCTGTCCAAAGACTACAATGGAGAGTTCGATCTGATTCACTCAACTCAACAATTTAGCACGCTCTCATATGTGAGTGAATCTGTGTGTGAGAAATATACAGTGTACGCTCACTCTCAAATATGAAATCTCACACACTAGGAAGTGCTCCTATTCTGAGCCGTTTTCACCAATGTCTTCCCAGAGCTTGTGTTGTGCGTTATGCTGTTTTACACTTTGGTTAGCAAAACACTTCACTCTTTTTCTTTTGCGCTCTTGTTATATTGTATGCGCCTTGCTATCCTCTCTTCTTCTCATCGTCTTCTTCATATAAATAGCCCTGTGACGATTCTGCCCGTTGGACACATCTTTCCAGCCATTGATAAGTCTTCTAAAAAGGTTCTGACATGACTGTACTATGTGTCCTTTGTATTTAATGTTTCTACAGGCTATTTGGCTTTTAGTACGTGAGAATTGTACTTTAAGAAGACATCACAGCAAATCGATTAGAATACTGAAAAGTATTCTGCGTAATGCCTTGTATTCAAATCGCTTTGCTTGTTGTTTTGTCTAATTTCTGCTCTTGAACTCAGACAACTTCTCCTTTGAAGGCTGAGCTGGTTTGTCCTTAACCAGCTTGGATCACCAGCTCGTATATTTGATGGCATCTGCTATTGTACTATACGAGCTGGTCTCTAGCTACTCTCTTCTTGTCTGCTCTTGAGCTGTTTGGAGCCACCTTGTTCATCATACTCAGCAGGTCGCTTCTCTGAGCTGGTCTCTCAGCTGGTTTTCTTTTCCAGCTGGTTGCTTCTTACGAGGGTATTTCTGCCTTTGCGTCATTACAGGCTTCGAACTTCTTCATGCTTTCTGACTCCTGCCTCAACATCCATCTCATAATCATCCAGCTGAGTCAACACCCTGATCGGGTTTTCTCTTCTCTGGAATGACTTCTCCTTTATCAGTCTGCCTCTGTCACTTCTTTGCTGAGAGCCACTGAGCTGATTGATTCTCGCTGCTCAGCTGCTCAGTGGACAGGCCTAAACGCACTCCTTCGTTTAGGCCTCCGAAATTGCGTTGGCTTCACACTCAATCACTGCCCTTGTGCGCTGCACTTGATCTGTACTTGAGCAATTCTGCGCTTCATCCATTGCACTTCAACTCTGCTTGATTCTGTGCTTGAACTGCTCTTTCCTTTAAATCCAGCTAGAAGTCTTCTTCGACATGGTAAAGACAGTGTTGTTCCAGCTCGGGCGTCCCTTTACTGTACAGCAAAGATATATTCAACTCGACCAACTTGGGCGTCCCCTCACTGTTCCAGTTTGGATATCTCCCTGTTTCCTTAATCAAGTGCACTGCACATATCACGAAAGCCGTTAGTCAAATAGTAGCAGATTTTGTGTGAATCAAAACTTAGATTCTGATCTGTAAAACAGATCCAACAATCTCCCCCTTTTATACAAAATCTGGAAAAACATATGCACGTATGTTTATGTATGAAAATATTTCTCCCCTTTTTTGTGGGAATCAAAAAGGGTTTGAAATCTTGTCTCCCCCTTAATATTGAAACAAAACTCCCCCTCAACATATCATGGGGTAATTTTATTTTTGAAAAATCATTATGCACAGGGAGACAGATTTCTCGAAAACACTGTGTATGCATGATATTTTGAAAAATCTATGTTACTCAAAAGTTCTTATTGATTAGGACCAGAGGAGCAATAGAAGATTCAATTTACAGAATCTCTTCCATTTCTCCCTAAGGCTTAACCTCGCCCAGCCTTAGAGATCTTGGCGTCCACAGACCTCGCACAATCTGTTAGCTCGTCGGAATTGATGTTGCCGCTGTTTCCTTTCGAGAAATCGCTCTGCAATTAAAATATTCCTCCCCCTATCCATATGCTGTGAGTTTTGAAAAACTTTAAAACATTTTGCAGCATAGACAAGATTTCGAACGGATATAGCATACATGAATTTTCAAACAGTTTAAAAACATTTTTCGAAAGAAAATGCACTATTCAAGAAAAACCTGCTCTGATACCACTTGTTAGGATCGAAATGCCGAGGGTGATGTCCGTGAACCCTGCCACAGCTCACATTGGCTCTCACACAGCCTTGACATCGAACGGATATAGCATACATGAATTTTCAAACAGTTTAAAAACATTTTTCGAAAGAAAATGCACTATTCAAGAAAAACCTGCTCTGATACCACTTGTTAGGATCGAAATGCCGAGGGTGATGTCCGTGAACCCTGCCACAGCTCACATTGGCTCTCACACAGCCTTGACATCAATCCCGTAAGTTACGTGCACTTAAATTATAAGATTTGAAAAACTAGCACGCAACTCAAATCGGACTGCATTATAGTGGAACCAGCTCGAAGCTAAACCAGCGCAGTGCAATAGCTTGGTTCCAACCAGCCCGATGGAAGTTCAAGCGATCTGGTTATTTGACTATAGCTGCAATAGCTCAGTGTTCTTGAATACTTTGTGTACCAAGATACATATTGAGTAATGAATAATAATCATGCGGAAATAATTCAATCCGCACTCTAAGATTCGAAAGCTCATTTAAACAGTTTTATGCTAAGTTATAAATATGCGATGCCTATGAATGAATGCAGAAAGCAGTAAAATAATACGCTGATTTGTTTATGGAAGTTCGGATCTAACTCTCCTACATATCCCCTTATTTCACAACGGGAAGGATCCACTAGAAGACTTTGATTACAACGAACCTCGCTGCAACCCACTCCTACGACCCGCATCGGCAAGAACTCCTAGCCACACCACTGCACACCTGCCCGCAAGCTGCGTGTGTCTAACTCACTTCTTTACTGTCTCAGTGAGAAAGACTACACTTCTTTACTGTCTCAGTGCGAAATTGTGACGCCCGAACCCAACGGGGCCACGAGAATTGGGGTGAATAAAAATTTTTGAATAAAAGAAGGCTAAAAGGTAATTCGCTATAGGCTGTATTTCCTATAACTTGAAAGAAACTCGAAACACAAACCAGACGCAGACACAATACTAGTTATGGCGCCAACTGCTGAAACTTGTTTGCGGAAAAACAGTGTATATTATATAACTTTGTAATTGTGATTTACAACCAGCTGCTATTCTATGTAAATATACAACCGTTGCAACTGATCTAATACAGATCCTACAAAAGATAAAACAACATTATCCTAGACACGGATTACGTTGGCCCCTTGATAAACACAACCACCCAGCTGCTGGTTTCAAGTTTCACCTGCTGTTCTTCCATCAGTTGTCGCACCTGCACAATTTTAAAAGCTCGTGATCCTAGAGGCTCAGCGAGTAAAACCTGGGTAATAACAATTCAAATATACAGGTGGACATCTGTTCAATACATGTTTTAAGGAACTTCAATGAACAATATCATTTTCGTAAACAGTTCAATAAACATTCAATGGCAGAAACAGGGGATGATAGCCCAGCTTCTCATTGTTAACAATTTCAATATCATTTTCAGTTGATCATGGCATATAAGTTCTATGTGGTCCGTGTTGCACTTTGATCAAAATGACTTCCGATATCAGTTTTAGCATATAGCTCGTTATGAAAGGGCAGTCGACATCTAGACAACTGCTCACCCTTCTCCTTGGTGACCGTCAACTATCTATGCCATAATCTTAAAATAAACTTTGTTCCTTAACAATCCTTTCTTTAAACATTCCTTGAAATTTCTGTAAATCATCGGGTTCCATCATTTTAAACGTTTGCTTCCCATTTTAAAACTTTACAGAGAATCGAATTCGACTTTGTAAACATATCGTTGAAATGAAACTGGTGAAAAGAAAACCAGTCGCAAGAGAATAGAACAGCACTTATGAAACAAAACAGATCTCTGCTGTTCGAAAATATCGCTAAAATGAACCAGCTGGAATAAATAGAAACCAGCTGCAAGATCTTTTTACTAAGACAATCGTATGTAAATGAAACGATGTCGTTGAAGTAAATAACAGATAGGAATCAGTCGCAAGGAATACGCTGATCAACCAGTTGCAAGAAAAAGCGCTAACACGTATATATAAATGAATAGTACCAGTCGCAAGACTAATACCAGCTGAAATGAACAGTACTTAGAAACGGATAAAGCAACTGCTGAACTATCACAATGGAATGCACCTGCTGGTGTTAACAAAGAAATACATCTGCTGGTTTTAGCAAAAGAATTGCACCTGCTGATGAACAGTGTACCAGTTGGAATTTACGAAAGAAATACAACGACTGAAATATTTCAATAGGAATACACCTGCTGATGTACAGTGCATCTGCTGATTTTATGAAAACAATGAAACTGCTGATGAACAAACTATCAGTTGATGAACAAACTATCAGCTGATGAACAATAAAATATGCAACAGCTGAACATGAAATAGTGCGACTGCTTGTCGCAAATACTGAACTCAAACAATGCGACAGCTAAAATCTAACAAAGGAAATGCAACTACTGAATTTTCAACGAAGAAGTGAAACTGCTGATTTTAACAAGGAAAGATGCACCTGCTGATGAACAGTGCTCTGCTGGAATCTATGAAAGACACTTTGTAATATCGAAACAATGATCGCGCTACCAGCCGTCGCCTATTAAACCAGACTTTATACTGATTCAACTAGCAACTACTGATTACACAATCATCAAATCTCAACATTACAGCAAAAGGAAGAACATTCGTAAACATTATAACAATGCAGCTGCTGAATCTTAACAAGGAGATGCAGCTTCTGGAACATAACTCGACATTGTAACATCAAAACAACAACTATGCCATCCGCCGTTGCCTATCAAACCATACTTTACAATGATTCAACCAGCAACTACCGATTACACCGTTATCAAATCTTGATATTACAACTCTTAAACTGAAGAACATTCATAATCGTTCTGTGAATGAACTCGAATCCTCAGTTCTTTGAAACATTCATAACTTTCTGGAAAACATTTTGGAAGCATCAATATCATTTCAAAACACCATTTTGAACCCATCTTTCCTTTCCTTTTTCATGTTTAAAACATTTTAAAACATGAACTTCGAAACTTACAATAACATATAGGCAAGAAGACTCAGAAACATGAATATATGATTTAAATGGTGAGTCAAGAAACAGATTTTACTTGCCTTAACCGTAGCTTTGCAACAGCAGGTGATCCCTGCAGAATTCTTCCCCTTGAGCAATACACGAACTTCTCTGCAAATAATTTTGAAGAACACAGGAGGATTTCTTTGAAAATGATAAAGATCTTTCTTCACAAACATGTTTAAATACCGAAGGGATTAGTGGCAAGCTACTTGTAATATTTAGCATGACACACTTTAAACAAGTTGCAGTATTTTAAATAAAAACTCCCTTCTAACCATTTTAATTTGAAAAGTACCAAACCTTTTCCAAAAGAAATCATTTCACCTCCTTAAAGACATTTTCAATCCATTTCAAATAAACTAGCTCGTGCATCACTCTTTGGAGTCATCTGCTGGTACCAGCCACAACGCATCTCATTTCTGAAATTAATTAAAATCAGCAAATACATAACATTTAAAATTGCCAATTTGGCCCATGAGATCAATAAAATGCATAAATGTGGTCCTATGGATTTTGGGGCGTTACAACTCTACCCTCCTTATTGAAATTTCGTCCTCGAAATTTACGTACCAAATAAATATGGGTAAAGGCTAAACATATTAGCTCTTAAACCATCTATTTGGGGTACCCAAATTCTGCCCATATACCTATCCTCCGTAAAATATAGACTGTTGCCTCTTTCTTTATCCTGCTGGACCCATTTCTTCAACTGCTGGTCCTGCGGTTGACCCTCTCGAATTTGATTTAACAAACTAGATCTTACAGATAGGTTTACTAAAATCATATCATTGCTGCTGCTGGACACTATCTCGAGTCCAAATCTTTCAATTTCATTTGCCAACGGCTGCTGGACAACCAGCTGCGACAATCCTACCGATTTTCTACTCAATGCATCGGCCACCACATTTGCTTTCTTGTTAACGTAGTCAGGGGAACAGCAATCTTAGAAAATCCTTGGATAAAACGCCTATAATATCCAGCTAAACCCAAGAAACTCCTTATCTCTGCAACATTCTTTGGTGCTGGCCAGTCGCAAACAGCTTCTACCTTGGCTGGGTCAACTTCTATTCCATCCTTAGAAATTATATGGCCTAAGAATGATAATTTCTCCATCCAAAAATCGCATTTGCTAAATTTTGCAAACAACTTCTTATCTTTCAAAATTTGGAGAATAGTTCTTAAATGCTGAACGTGCTCCTTTATGGTCTTAGAATACACTAAGGTGTCATTAATGAAAACCACTACAAACTGGTCTAAAAATGGTTGAAAGACCCTATTCATTAAATCCATAAAAGCAGATGGAGCATTTGTAAGTCCAAAGGGCATAACTAGGAATTCATAATGGCCATACCTAGTTCTAAAGGCTGTTTTGTAAACATCAGTAGCCTTAATCCTTAACTGATGGTATCCTGACCTCAAGTCGATCTTAGAAAATACTACAGACCCTCTTAACTGGTCGAAAAGATCTTCTATCCTAGGTAATGGATACTTATTCTTAATTGTCAATTTATTTAACTCTCTGTAATCTATACATAACCTCATACTTCCATCCTTTTTCTTAACAAACAATACAGGCGCTCCCCAGGGCGAAGTACTTGGTCTAATAAATACTTTCTCCAACAGATCTTGTATCTGTTCTTTCATTTCTTTCATCTCTATTGGAGCTAATCTATATGGTGGTCTAGGTACTGGAGCAGCTCCTGGGATTAGGTCAATGGAAAACTCTAACTCCCTGTCTGGTGGTAGTCCCTGGATGTCTTCTGGGAAAACCTCAATAAACTCATTCTCAACCTCTACGTCTACCAGTCGAGGCCTATCAATCGCGGTTATGGATGATACAACTAGAGAAGTTCTATTAACATGTTTGGCCAAAAACTGGAATGAACTTCCTACTGGTGGGCTAACCATTACTGTTCGTGACTTAAAATCAATCACTACACCATACTTAGTTTCTATTCCCAAAATCATATCGAATTCTGGCATTGGTAAAACTATTAAATCAGCAGTGATCTTATGCCTTTGAAGTTCAATTTCTAATTTTCTAAACAATTCATGGGATACTAACTTCTCTCCCGATGGTACCGATACGCAATATCCTATCAATACTTGCTCCGGCTGGAGGGATAGCTTCTTAACAAATTCAGTCACAACAAACGAATGTGTAGCTCCTGAGTCAATTAATGCGAGAGAAGGAAATCCAGCGATTATAATTTCACCTGTGACCACTGTCGATTCTGGATTGGCTTGTTCGGTGGTCATCACGTAGGCTCTGCTGGTCACCAGTTGCTGTGACTTTGGACAATGTTTCAAAATATGTCCAGGCATTCCACACTTGTAGCAGACATTTTGTCCAAGTCTGCATTGTCCCAAATGAGGCTTCTGACATAAAGGACATAATGGCCTATTATTACCAGCAGGGACAGAACTTATAGGTTGAATCTGTAAAGGCTTTTGCTCTTCAGGTCTCTGCTGGTTCTTGTTCTA
>KQ996481.1:16885-26992 GCA_001598015.1 Dorcoceras hygrometricum
GTTCCCTACCAATGAAACATGGTACTTTGCATCGCAGATACTAGTCTCGAACTCGGGCGGCCTTATCCTCATTTTGACGGTCCAATCGACTAGGAACATGTTCAGAATACACAGCGACTATTAGATGTGTTTCATGATAGCCGTCATACCCGCTATCACATCTAACATACGCTTTAGTGCATTCTAGGTCTTTACTCAAGTTCCCTACCAATGAAACATGGTACTTTGCATCGCAGATACTAGTCTCGAACTCGGGCGGCCTTATCCTCATTTTGACGGTCCAATCGACTAGGAACATGTTCAGAATACACAGCGACTATTAGATGTGTTTCATGATAGCCGTCATACCCGCTATCACATCTAACATACGCTTTAGTGCATTCTAGGTCTTTACTCAACGCAATTGTAAATCATTACACACATAATGAAAGTAAAGAATGCCATATAAAAGAATGCTAATATCATATATAAATATTGTTTGTACAAGAGTCTATAAAACCCACACGCCACAAGTTGGCTAGTTGGGCATCTACTCTAACATTGATCAGATAATTGAGCAGGTTATTGCTGAAACTGCTCAGGTGGAGACTGATGTTGGAAGAACCAAGAATAGTGGACCTGATGTTGAGGATCATGGAGTTAAAACAGCTGATGAAACAGAGCTTTGGTTTAATCTTTCTTACGAGGAATTTGCTTCTATAGAAGCTAATAGACCAGTTGAGACAGGAAGTGATACTGAGGAGGAGTTTGTAACTGAGAAGGTCACTGCGACAGATGTCGGTGTTCAAACAGAAACTGGTTCAGATGTTTATCTTGTGGAGACATCTTCTGAGCAAATAGAGTTCTTTCAGGGGACATAAACAACAACTGCTGCTCCCACTGCTGATAAGAATATATCGGATGAGTCAATGACTCTAGACGCAATTCTGTCTGCCATTTCTGATGATCTCTCTCTACCTTCCACTTTTGGCGAGATTACCCCGATTCTATTTGGCAAAAGCATCTCAATTCCAGGTGTCGATGAAGGAGACTGGTACAAGGCCAGTCTTCCTAAGATTCATCCTGTTGATAAGGGGAAGGCGCCCCTTCGGGAAAGAGACCCGGTTAAGGGAAACCCAGTCAAAGAACAATTTTGTAGATAGTTGCAGATATTGAACTGCTTGTTCAGTTGAGGGAACAAGTGATCAATGAAGTAGATCGATTCTTTAATTCTTTAAGCCTTAAGAATTTATCCAACTTGAACATCGAAGATATATATGAGAATGAGGGACAAGTTTTGTCTTGGGCAGAAACAGATTCTACCCGAATAGCCCTTCAGCGGAAGATGTATATATTGAAAAAGTACAGAGAATTTCTCCTTCGGAAGTTTTGTAAATCCGTCTTTCTAATTTTGTTCTCGATGTGCCACTTCTGCCATTGATATGAAGGTTCTGGATATGTTATCCAACCTTCATTTATTTATGATAGATAAGCTAAATGTGCTGTCGCAGGCACACGGTCTTAGATGGGAAAAGCCATGCTGCTCTACGGTTTTTGAGGGTCCGAATCATGATCGTGGTGCAGCCATTGCCCGATCCAACACCAACATAAAATCTACCTTCTGGATCAGGACAATGCTTCGTATTAATGGAACTTGGGTTATTGAACCATGTGCTGATTACTGGCAGCAGATACCAAGAGTAGTTGCATCCAGTATAGTTGTTATCCCGTCTCGGCTTTCATATGTAGATACCCTCCCACCTGTTAGTGAATTTTTCAAGTTGCTGAAGAAGCGGTGGGCTGACGCATGTATTGAAGCCACAACATTTGTTGTTTCTGGAAAGCTACTTCCGGTTGGCTCTCTAAACTTTTGCAGGGCTATTTCTGTTGTTCAGCCAGTCTTAGTTTTTGGTTTTCAGAGGCCAACAGTTATGTACAGCCTTTGTTCGGTACAGTTTATTTAGTGGTTTGAGTACTGTTGACATCCGCAATTTTGTTTCGACTCTTGCTCTGAACAGATCAGTTTTAAGATATGTACAGTTAGTTACTCATTCAGTTTCAGTGGCTCCTATTGTACAGACTTCTTTTGCTTCAGTCTTTGCTCCCGATGTACAGTCAATTACTTCTTCAGATTCCTCTGCTGATTCTTCCGTGCACTTCAATTCCAATGACATATCTACGGAAGATGACGCAGCTCTTGGCCAGTCTATCTTACCTACCTCTGCCGCAGATATCTCTGCTTCTCTTGCTGCTCTTCTGGAATCTTTCTCCAAACTTGTTGCTAATCAAACGAGAGATTCTCGAAAGTCGGGTGATGCTCATAGCGAAGTTATGTGCAAAATCAATCATGTTGAAAGAGTCTTCCTTGATAGTCTTGCTGCGCAAAATGAAGCCTTCCGGGGTTTGTTCAAAAGTATTCGTCAGGAAGCTCAAAATGATAACAACGCACTGTCGCTAGCACTCAAAGCTGTCCGAGCTCAAAATGCCATATTATCGACAGATTTAGCGGCTACTCAAAAAGAATTCAAGTATCTCAAGGTTCCGTTATCTAAGGACTTTGATGACAAATTAGCTGATATTCGCAATGATCTACTGGAGTTCCATGTGGAAACACAGGAACAATTGGCTTCTCTTGGCGCTCATCTTGCTGAACTCATTGCCTTTATCACTAAGGGAAGTGATGACAAAAAGGGGGAAGGCAGTATCAGCCGCCCTCAACCGCCTCCTGATGACCAAAATAGACCAAGTGGTGGTGGAAGTGATAGTAGAGCAGATGACCCAAGCAGATATGGTGGAGGCACTGTCAGTATAGAAGGTGGTAACAGAGGTGGTGATGGTAGGAGAATAGGTGACAGTAGTGCTTCTTCAAAGAGAAGGCGTTCTGACAGTGGTGGTGGATCTGGTGGTCGTATAAATTATGGACCATATTTACCGCCAAAGCGAGATGCTGAGTATTGGATTTCGAGAAAAAGATAGTTCTAGGACTTTTGTTTCTGCTTCTTGTACAAATCCTATGTACATTAATCAGTAATGAAATTTATAAAATTTCAGAAGACTTTGCGCAATTTATTTTTGCCTATCCTCATAAGTCTAAAGGCTGCTAAGTTTTGTCATCACCAAAAAGGGGGAAATTGTTAAGATAAAATTTATTAGTTTTGGTGATAACAAAATTAAGACAAGTGCTGAACTCAAAATTACTTCTGGACAATCAGCTGTTGCAATTAACAGCTTCGCATATTCAGATGCAAGTACTCAGCTATTGAACTATTATTCAGATGTTAGTTATTGAGTAGAAGAAGTCAGATAATCGGATTGAGTTTTTCAGTTGTTAGCTATCAGATCTTGATATTCGGGATTGATTCAGATGTTGAGGTGAAGCACTTAGGTATCGGGTTATTATTTCAGACGTGATATCATTTCAGATTTTGAGTACAGTTATTTTGATATCAGTTATGATTTATTCAGATGTCAGAATATATAGATAATCGGATTGAGTATTTCAGTTGTTGAAGTATTTCAGCTGTTGGTTAGCATTCAACTATTGGATATCTCAGATGTTAGAAGCTTTCAGTCGTTACAATCAGATGTTACAATGTATTCAGCAGTTGGGTATCTACTTCAGAAGCGAGTGTATTCAGTTGGGTATCTACTTCAGAAGCGAGTGTATTCAGCGGTTGGGTATCTACTTCAGTAGTGAGTATTTTCAGACGTTGGCTACAGTTGATTTTGACTCAGTTGTGACTATTTAGGAACTATTCAGACTATGGATTACATGAGTAACGAAGCTAGTATTTCAGCTGTTACAACATTCAGCTGTTGGCATATTTCAGTTGTTACTACATTCAGCTTTTGATACATTCTGCTGTGACAGCTATTCAACGATGAAATAGTCGTCCTCTTCAAGAAAGAAATAATAGTATTAAAGGGAAAACTTTCAGGAGCAAACGACGAATCGATTCAAGTGCTATCAATGATTAAATTGGAAAGAATCAATGGTGAAGATATTCAAAAAGGGATTCTGTTTCCTTGGCGAGATTTAATGACCGTTGTTTACGAAGGGTATAAATAGCTGGAATTTGAATTGAAGAAGCTCTCTTCGTCTTGCCTACACTCGTTCAACGTTTCCATTACTCTCGATCTTTTCATCAATCGATACTCTTTCAAAAGCTCACGCAAGCTACTGGAATGAATATATTGTAGAAATTATTGAAATTCCAGTAACCCATCTCGAAGAACACCATCCTTGATCTTCACAGATATTACCTTCGAGATTTACAACACTCAATAGACTTGTATTTCATTGCTATATTCATTCTTGAGTCCGTAACGAACTGGCTGTCTTAAAGCAGTTCGAAAAATACTAAGTGTTGTATTCATCAGCTGTGTTTGCGTGGTATTTGGAGTTGCTAGGAGTTCATCTTGAGCGAGGCTCGGTGACTGGGTGGTTACAGAGGCTGTAAACATCAAATCTTCTAGTGGAACCTTCCTGAAAAGGAAGAAGGGGAGACACAGGATATTGATATCCTAACTTCCATAAACAAACTCTTGACCCTGAACTTTTACTTATCGCATTTATTTAAGCTTTCACTTTTCACAGATTAATCAACTTATTTCCGCACAATATTTGTTAGTTGAGAAATCTGATTTAAGACTGAGATACCTTAAATCTGGTAACTCGGATTTAAGTTAAGTGGGTGCTTGTAAAAATCGTTTTGAAAATGTTTAAAAATACCAAGGAGTTCATTCAACCCCCTCTTTTGAACTCCTAGGTCTGTTTTCCGAGCCATATTGATCCTATCACATTCTACTGAGCAACTTACTCGTCACTCTCCGGGGCTCAAGACTCCCCAACTACCTACCTAGCAGCTCTACCTCTCCTTCTCGGTGGCATCTAACCAAGACTAACAAGGTATACACATAGGCAGATAAAGTAATCACAGAGTCAAGCATAAACGAAAGTTCAAACTCTGTGCCTAGACTCAAGTGATAGAAAAGAATCGAGCTTATCCTTCAAGCTCTGATACCAAAATGTCAGGTCTTGTGCTCTAAATAAGAGATTAAGCACTCAATTTACGCAAAATACATAAGCTTAAAAAGTGGATTAAAAATTTTCTTTTTCGGCCTGAACGAAAATACAATTCAAAATACCTTCATACAATTCAAAATACCTTGATTGTATAATGGGAATGGATGTGTTGTCTAGTTTTAGGGCCACCGTGGATTGTTTTCATGGCGTTGTGCGTTTTCGGCCCTAGTCTGGCGAGAAGTGGAATTTCTACGGCCATGATTCCTAATCGAAGAATCCGTTGATCTCTGCTATGGAGATGTTTAGCATATTGTTGTTGGACAATGTAGGATTTATGATTTATGCTTTAGACGCATCCTAGATGTCGTGAGTGGAGCTTAGTACATTCCCATCGTTCGTGATTTCCCTGATGTGTTTCCAGAGGAGATTCCTGGTTTTCCTCCGAGGATGGAGATCGACTTCAGCATTGAGTTGGTGCCGGGTACAGTTCCTATTTCACGAACCCTGTATCGTTTAGTACCAGCTGAGTTGAGGGAGTTGAAGGCACAGTTTAGCGATCTGCTAGAGAAGGGCTTTATTCGACCAAGCATGTCCTTGTGGTGAGCTCCTATTTTGTTTGTGAAGATGAAAGATGGTTCAATTAGTATGTGCATAAACTTTCGGCAACTGAACAAGGCTACTGTGAAGACTAAGTACCCTTTACCGAGGATCGATGATTTGTTTGATCAACTTCAAGGTTCAGCCGTGCATTCTAAGATCGATCTATGTTCAGGGTATCATCAGTTGCGAATTCAAGAGGAGGATGTCGCAAAAAATGTGTTTATAATGAGGTACGTGCATTACGAGTTGGTTATGTCTTTTGGTTTGATTAATGCCCCTGTAGTTTTCATGGACTTAATGAACCGAGTCTTTAGAGAGTTCATCGATCAGTTTGTGATTGTTTTCATCGATGAAATATTGGTTTACTTAAAGAGTATCATGCAGCATAAAGGGCACTTGAGGCTGGTCCTCCAAACACTTCGAGACTCGCAGTTGTATGCCAACTTCTCTAAATGCGAGTTTTGGTTGGATAGAGTAGATTTTTAACTGAAAAAATCTGTAAATCAAACAAAACCAGAAATGTATACAAATATCTCAACAGATACAATCTTTAATACAAACAATCACGCAGGGAATCCCTGGTAAACTGTCAGGCCTCGTGCTCACAACAAAGTAAAATCACATAAACACAAGCGGAAGCTAATAAAAAGCGGGTAAAATTTTTGCTTTTGGCCTGACGGTTTAAAACAATATAATATAAAATACGACAATACTCAAAATAGATATCCCAGTTTAACAAAACCAATACAACCAACGGTACAACATAATCATGTATCAAATACCTGGTAACAACCACAACTGAGTACAACATACTACAACAAAAGCATAGGACATCCCCTGGCTAACTGTACTGATACATATAAATATGCTATATGCTACTGGGATACTCTAACCACCTCGTGGGGCACCTCTAGCTGGGTCAGCACCACGAACAGCTGAATAACCTGGGAAACCTGAACAACAACAGGCAAACAAACAAACCAAGCCCCAGAGGGACATGGGGTCAAACCCCAGTACAGAGAACAACTATAAAACAGCAGTAAACAACAAGAATAAAATGCAGATGCTATGCATGAGACACCGGACAACAGCTGAAGGCTACAACCAAGGAAGGGAGCCAAATAACTCAATGCACAGCTCAACGGAATCTGCAATAGATATATGTGGCCACGGTGAGTGTAGGACATGTGGGAGCTACCCACTCACCCCTACTCGCCCACCAATACCAGATGCATCAACAGCTCAACCTGCCGTTGCCCAACCTATGAACTGTGGTAGTTAACCACTCGGCGCATAGGGGCTAACAAATCCCAGCAGGGAGATGAGAGTGCGGAGTCACCGCTCGCCCTCGCATCCTGGTAAGAAAACAGAGCAACAACAACGAAGCAATGGCTGCAATAGCTGAAATGAGATGATAATGCGTGTATGCAACAACTAGCATAACTCATATGCAAAACAGCAACCACAACAGCAAACATACACAACCATCTCACGATATCAGCAACTACAATTCACTCAAGCCATAAACCTACTGATTCACAAGCTCCAAATCCGTACCTTAATTCTGAGAACAATTACCACAACAAGGGACCCGAGAGATCTGGTTGAAACCTGCTAAACTGTTGGATCTGTTTTGACAGATCCTGATTAAGTTTTGAATTACACAAAACCTATAATTGTGTTTCTAACAATTCCAATTAAGTGTGCAGATTCTAGCTATCGAAGAAGACGATGAACAGTAACAGAATCTGTCCAGCAGGTGGTTCACGATATTATTGATCAGCAGTTGATTTGGTGTTCATGGAATCAGCAGTTGAATTAGCAATGGAGACGTCCAGAGCTCTAAGTATGGGATCTGGTTAATGAAAACGAAGGCCACACCTTCTAATATAAATACACACGTGAAATCTGTTTAAAATATTCACCGACATAAACAGCCGACGCTAAAGATGTTCCCAAATCAGCAGCTGGATAAACCAACAGCTGGTCACTAACCCAACGGTTGAATATGCGCTACAACAGATTCCTACTGTTGGACACTAAAAATTACCAACAGCTGAACAACCCAACGGCTGATCAAACACCTCGTGAAATCTTGCGACAGCTGATGCCTAACAAAAAATCAACAGCTGGTTAAAGAGCTCTACCCCAAAACGACGTCGCTCAAAACCACGGAGAAGTTTGAAAACCAAAAGCTTTAAAAGCTGGAGAAATCTGGAACTAACTCTACTAAGATCTGAACAACAGCAAACGCGCTAATCGCTAAAACGACGTCGCACAGCACCACAGGTGAAATCTGATTGCTAACGTTAAACACAAATCTCAAGCCACAGATCTCTCCCTCAAGCGTTCACCAAAATGGCGCCATAGCAACTTATCAAAACGACATCGTATTGCGCTCAACACAAAACACGCGGGCAGATCTCTAAATACAAGAGCAACAGATCTCACCTAACTACGCGACATCCAGGCCTCACGAAACTGTTAGAGTAGATGCCCAACTAGCAAACTTGTGGCATGTGGGTTTTATAGACTCTTGTACAAACGATCTTTATATATGATATTCGCATTTTCTTATATGGCATTCTTTACTTTCATTATGTGTGTAATGATTTACAATTACGTTGAGTAAAGACCTAGAATGCACTTAAGCGTATGTTAGATGTGATAGTGGGTATGACGACTATCATGAAACACATCTAATAGTCGCTGTGTATTCTGAACATGTTCCTAGTCTATTTGGCCGTCAAAATGAGAATAAGGCCGCCCGAGTTCGAGACTAGTATCTGCGATGCGAAGTACCATGTTTCATTGGTAGGGAAGATTGTGATGTTCTGAGCATGCAGATAGATAGTGACCTGGTGATCTATCGAACTACCCTCGTTCGGACTTTCCAAGTGGTTACCATTTGTCGAGTGGATAAGTACGAGGTCTTGGTTGTACTGATTAGTCCTCACGACTCGAAACTTCATTGAGACTCTACATGATAGGCGTCTCACTTTGAATCGTTTGCCGACTCACCTGGAGTCATAAGGCGTCGGGATTGGGTGAGACCCCGATGCATGTAGGAGTCGATGCATCGTTGTCGAGGATTCACCGCTCGCAGACATGCGTGGATATCCTATGCTATCTAATGCAACAATTACCACAACAAGGGACCCGAGAGATCTGGTTGAAACCTGCTAAACACACAACGCACATATCTCAAAAGCTACACAGAAGGTCACGGTAATTCACAGTAACTTACGGCTGGGAGTTATACACTACAACCAGCAATTACTCTACCATTCTAATCAACAGGAATCTCAATAACAAAGCTCTAAGGTAAGATCTTATCGCTAATTCGAAAGGCTACCTGAACAGCGAACACACGGCCAAAGTAAACAACTTCGCGATTTTACTTACAGCTAACAACAGCCTCCGAGAATGGTATAGAATGAAAGATCTTCTCAAGAGGAGTCCAACGCTACCTAGAACGTCCAAAAACGTTACCGGAAACGATGGTAATTCGCCGGAGAAACTCACGGTGAACAGTACCCAAGGGTTTGAGCGAAGAAAAGAAATCGGGAAAATATTTCTCTAAGTATGGGATCTGGTTAATGAAAACGAAGGCCACACCTTCTAATATAAATACACACGTGAAATCTGTTTAAAATATTCACCGACATAAACAGCCGACGCTAAAGATGTTCCCAAATCAGCAGCTGAATAAACCAACAGCTGGTCACTAACCCAACGGTTGAATATGCGCTACAACAGATTCCTACTGTTGGACACTAAAAATTACCAACAGCTGAACAACCCAACGGCTGATCAAACACCTCGTGAAATCTTGCGACAGCTGATGCCTAACAAAAAATCAACAGCTGGTTAAAGAGCTCTACCCCAAAACGACGTCGCTCAAAACCACGGAGAAGTTTGAAAACCAAAAGCTTTAAAAGCTGGAGAAATCTGGAACTAACGCTACTAAGACTAAGATCTGCAGCAAACGCGCTAATCGCTAAAACGACGTCGCACAGCACCACAGGTGAAATCTGATTGCTAACGTTAAACACAAATCTCATCTCACAGATCTCTCCCTCAAGCGTTCACCAAAATGGCGCCATAGCAACTTATCAAAACGACATCGTATTGCGCTCAACACAAAACACGCGGGCAGATCTCTAAATACAAGAGCAACAGATCTCACCTAACTACGCGACATCCAGGCCTCACGAAACTGTTAGAGTAGATGCCCAACTAGCAAACTTGTGGCATGTGGGTTTTATAGACTCTTGTACAAACGATCTTTATATATGATATTCGCATTTTCTTATATGGCATTCTTTACTTTCATTATGTGTGTAATGATTTACAATTGTGTTGAGTAAAGACCTAGAATACACTAAAGCGTATGTTAGATGTGATAGTGGGTATGACGGCTATCATGAAACACATCTAATAGTCGCTGTGTATTCTGAACATGTTCCTAGTCGATTGGGCCGTCAAAATGAGGATAAGGC
>KQ996481.1:37390-65764 GCA_001598015.1 Dorcoceras hygrometricum
ATACCTAGGGGATCATGGGGCGATGTTGCTAGACGCTTTACCATGATCCGTTGGGCAAGTCCGGAATTGTGATTCTGGAGCCGCAATGGTTGTGGGCCCACGGCTAGCTGTATCCCTGAACCATTGAGGGTCACACAAGTACTAGATTCGAGATTCCCGCACGGATACTCAGCTCAATGTGTTGAGCACGAGAAGAGGATTTTGGGGAGTGCGACTTCCTAAAAGTCAACAGGGGTCAAACCGGGATTTGACGCTGTTGAGGGGCAAAACGGTCATTTTGAAATTTAGGGTTAGATGATCTGAAAAATTGTTTTTCACATCATAACATTCAGTTTTGAAAACTGAGTCGATCGGTCCGATCTGATCGGCGATCGGAGTTACGATGAAGTCGCAGCGATAGATATCGTCATTTGGACCCGGGCCCGTTGGACCGGTCCAAGTCCATCTTTAAGTCTATTTAATGGGACTTAATGACTTCATTAACTACACTTGTAACACTACATTGCAAACCCTAAACCCTAAAGCACACGCCGCCTCCCTCCTCTCAAAAGTCGCCGCCGCCGTCGCCTCCACGCGCCGCCACCGTCTTCGCCGGAAAAATTGTTTCCGGCCAACTCGACGAGGAGAATCCGTTCGTGCTGATCTCGTCAGGGCTTCTAGTGCAGCCTGATGAAGGAGTCTCGGATCTGGTCGTGGACCGGATTGGCGAAAACCACCGCAATCTACCGAGAAGAGCCGGATTATTGTAATACCGGTTGGAGCCAGGCACAAGTGCCAGCGAGGTAACATGCTAAAACGCCCTATGTATGACGATTACTGTAATTGTCTGAATTTTCGTATTGATCGCCTCCCGGCACCTGTTTCTTGTTCTTCCGCTGCCTAGCCGGGGGGCGGATCCGGATCCCCAACAGAAACGACGGCGTATTGATCTTGCGCTACCAATTATGCGCTATGACCAGATTTCTCAAGAAATCCGACAGATCTCACCAACAATTCAGATTTCTTCCCAAAAACTCAAAAATACAAAAACTTCCAGAATTGCTCTATATGTGAAATCTGACCCGAAAATGCAAACGAAACCTTCAAATTGAAATCTGAACATCCAGAATTCTTTAAAAACCCGATTAATCCAACAATTAATCTTTATTATTTTCAGGTCTCATATAAACTGCTTACTACCATATACATAACTAGGACTCAAAAGAGGGCTCTACCAACTGACGCACCACTCGGTCCAGCTGATTTACCTGAAGAACCTGCAAAGGCCAAACAAAGACCAAAGCAGCCCCGAAAAAGGAAAAAAAACGAGGTCAAAAAGCGTGCAATGCATGAAGGGTACAACGAAGACTCATCGGTTGTCAATAGCTCACAAAAGGCTCAGTTGTGAATCATGAATCACTAATTCTGTATTTAGTTTTCATTGGCCACATCGCATGTGGAAGTTGGAGCTACCCAGCCGTCCCACATGCAGTACCAGCAGCACAAAATATCAAAGCTCAATCCAACTGGTACCATTCAGCTTACTGAGGGGTAGAAGCTACCCAAATGAACCTCAGGCAGACACAAATCTCGCAGCGAGGAGTCGAGGGTACGGGAGCCAATTGACACCCCTCATTCATTTTATTTTCAAATCAGCATCCTGGCACTATCCATCATCGGATAAAAATCAGGTATCAAAGGAATATGCTCAAGATGATATTATGTATGCAAGACAATATCAGCTTACAAAATAAACATACAATAATCATACATAATCAAATCAGAGAATCATCATGTAAATCACAACTAAGTAGACTCAGCTTACAGCCAGCACATAATACACATCAGTTCAGTTCACGCTGGAAATATTCTCGTGCTTATGTCAAAACTGTTAAAATAATCTCTGTGAGACCCGAAAGTCAATTGGATTAATTAGTTAATTAATTGGGTTTAGCATAGACTAGATTTGGCTAGAACAGATCTGGGATGAGACAGCTTTGAGCTGGTATGCTTGGTGAAGGTATCGGGTCTGTTTTGGTGAGTAGAATAGCTCTGGAAGGTTGGAGATTCGACGGAATAGGAATCAGACTTGAGCGTTGGTCAACGCGAGTCAACCGTATTCAGATCCTGTAATCAGATCTGGTATACACGCGACAT
Organism: Dorcoceras hygrometricum; assembly: GCA_001598015.1. NCBI lineage: Eukaryota > Viridiplantae > Streptophyta > Magnoliopsida > Lamiales > Gesneriaceae > Dorcoceras > Dorcoceras hygrometricum. Next base: position 39,527 of record KQ996481.1, read on the forward strand.
TCTGGGTTCGATAGTTGGTTTTACACGCAAATAGAAATACACCGTCATTTGAGTTGGAACCAACTATAAGTCGCGTTAGTTGGATTTGTTGGGTGGACCGGTCCGGTTCGTGGTTTTGGAGTAGATCGATACGGTTCGTGGATTTCAGATCTGGCTAGGTTGAGGGTGTGAGATCTGGTTCCGATGCGAGGTCGTTTTGGGACGTCACTGTGAGCGCAGTGCGGCGCTGTTTAGTGATTCAGACTTGGCTAGCGGAATGGCGTGTCGTAGCGAACGAGCGACCCTCTGCACGATGTCGTTTGAATAATTTCCAAATCTGTTTGGGCATAAAGTTCAGATCTGGAGTGATACTCAGATCTGGGTTTGGGATTAGCTTTGGATCTTAAGTTGTCGGTGGCTGTTGTCTATCAGATCTGGGAGACTTAAGTATATATTGAAGACTTTGACTTCGGTCTCGCCATTATCTCATTTCGACACTTAGAATTATTCTCTTTATCTTACCCTGTCGCGATACCCTAGCTACTGTTCACCGTAGTTTATTTCCTTCGATTGCCGACGATAGAAAGCTCCGATGGACACAAGAGTGGTAGCGCTGGAATCCTCTTGTTAAGGAGATTCTTCTCATACCTTTTTCTCAGACTTGGGATTAGCTGGAAGAAGATCGCGAAGGAATCTCTTCTCTGTGTTCTGTTAGCATAAGCGCAGATTTGATTCTGCCATTCAGGTAGCTCGTTGGGTTTCAAAAATGATTGCTCGAGACTTCGTTTGTGGTAATTATAGCTCAGAACTGAGGTACGAATATGAGCTTGTTTTACAGCGTTAGATTTAGAATGGATTTTATGTGAACTGCTGTGTTGCTTTTGTGTTGCATTAGCTTACTGATCTGCTGTATTGTATATGCTATTCGCTGGCTGTTGCATTCTGTTGCATGGGCATACACTCATTATTCATTTGGAGCTCAGATTTTGTTTAGCCATGCCTTGTTATCTTGATCTGTGTGTACCAGGATGCTTGTGTTGGAGGACGAGCGGGTAACTCCCGTATGCCTCTGTTAGGATAAAATTCATAGTTTTGGTGATAACAAAATAAGATAAGATAAATCTAGACATTCAGACGTTGATAACATTAGTTGAGTATTCAGTCGACAGGCAATTCAGACGACGGCTACAGTGATTCACAGAATCAGTCGTTAGCTATAGTGAAGTGTATAACCAGTCGTTAGGTATTCAGACACAGGGAATATTGATTCAGACGTTGAGTTTATATATATTCAGATGCAAGCTACAGTGGATCAGTTATCCGCAAGCTACAGTGAAAAGCATAATCAGTCGCAAGCTGCAGTGGATCAGTTATTTAGACGCTAACTACAGTAATTTGCATATACAGTCGTTAGCTACAGTGAAGATTCAGTCGTTGTATTGATATCAGACACAGACTTTCAGACGTTGGGTATTCAGACGTTGTATACAGTGGTTTTATAATCAGTCGTTGGTACCTGGTGATAGCGAATAGCAAAACTACGTCGTTTGAATAAGTTAAAACGACAGCGTTTGGCTTAGCGCTAGGAATCAGTCGTTGGGTTATACAAGAATTCAGTCGCTGGAATAACGCACATGTTAAGGCAATAAGCAGTTGCATACTTTCAAATATATTCCATACGAAACATCATAAACAACGATGAAGGAATTTCAGGAGCAAGCAACAAAGTAATTCAAATACGATCGATTACTCAAATTGGAAAAGATCAATAGGATCGTACAATTGCCTGGAATTAAGGAGAAAATGTCGGTACTATTTTCGGTAAATAGTACACATTTTCAGAGGACGTTATTTGGTGTTTGTACAGAAATGGAAATCGACAAATTAGCTCTGACGATGTGCATATTTACCATGTAGTGGAGCAGGATTGACGGCGTACGAATTACAGAGATTCAAAAAGGGGATTTTATTTCCTTTGGAGAAATTCAATGACCGTTGAGCGAAGTGTATAAATAACCAGACTTTGAATTGAAGAACCATCTTGGCTATCATTCTCTTGCCGTCACTCTGCTTTTTTTGAGTCTCAAGCATTCTAGAGCTAATCGCATTTAGAAGCCATCTCTCGAAGCTCTCACAACTCGAAGAATCTTCATTCAAGCATTCATAGATAAACCTTAGAGTCATCCTCTGGTTCACCCTTGTTGAATTGAGTTTCTGTGTTTAGAAACGAGAGGATTTACAGTCTCAAAATCTTGTATTCACTGTCATATTCTATTGAGTCTGTAACGAACTGGCTTTGTGAAGCAGTTCGAAAAACATATTATTCATTACTTGTATTCAGCAGCTGCATCTGCTTTGTGTGTGGTGTTGCTAGGAGTTCACCTTGAGCGAGGCTCGGTGATCGGGTGTGTGCAGAAGGACTGTATTCATCAAAGCTTCTAGTGAATCCTTCCTGAAAAGGAAGAAGGGGAGACGTAGGATATTCATATCCGAACTTCCAGAAAAAAATTTCTTGTCCCTTAACTCTTTACATTACGCATTATTTATTGTTTATACTGTTCACTGATTAATCGGTTTCTTTCCGCACAATTTTTGTTAACCGAGAAATCAGCCATTTAAACTGAGATACCTTAAGTCTGGTAACTCGGACTTAAGTTAAGCGGTGCTTGTAAAAATAGTTTTAAACGGTTTCGAAAATTTAAAATACCAATGAGTTCATTCAAACCCCCTTCTAAACTCCTAGGCCTATTTTCGTGCCACATTGATCCTATCAATTGGTATCAGAGCCTGCGTTATCTCAGTCATTGAACAGTTTGTTTTCTGCGCTTTATATATTTGAATATGTCTACTTCTCACAACAAAATTCCTTTGTTTTCCGAGGAAGATTACGATGACTGGAAGATACGCATGCAAGCGCATCTGGCTGCCCAGGATGATGAAATGTGGACAGTTATCACTGAAGGACCGCTGAAAATAATGAAGCCAAATTTAGCTTTTGCTATATCAAATGGTGAGCCTCAGTTCCTTGAGAAGAGCAGACATGAGTATACCAGTGAAGACAAGAAGAAAGCCAACTTAGACAATGTGGTCAGGGACATTCTATACAAGACGCTGGACAAGGACAAAAACATGTGCAGTAAAATCAAAACCTGCGCCACAGCTAAGGATATTTGGGAAAAGCTAACCCAGATATGCGAAGGAAGTGACGAAACTAAAGAGAACAAGTTAAAAGTGGCTCAGCAGAATTACGAGTCAATAAAGATGAAGGAAGGAGAGACGATGACAGAGTTCGATGAGCGATTCAGAGCTGTGGTGATTGAGCTAAACAGTTTGGGCAAAGAATACGGTAACAAAGAGTTGGCGTTGAAGGTGATGAGAGCATTGCCCAGAGAGTGGTACGTGAAGACAATAGCGATGAGGGAATCAAAGGGCCTGAACCAGCTAGAACTTCACGATCTGTTCACGAACCTTAAGGCGTATGAGTTCGAATTGGAAACAAAAGCAGAAGCTGGACCCTCAACATCCCAGCCGACAAAAGCACTAGCTGCTACAACTACTGAACAGTGCTATCCAAGCACAAGCAGGACAGCTGATCAACTCAACGATGACGTCATGTCCCTCTTCGTTAAGAAGTTTGGGAAATACTTGAGAAGATCTTTTAACCCTTCTACCCCTTACAATAATTCTCATATTTATGATAAAGCAAGTACTGATATGAAATGTTTTAACTGTGAACGTCCAGGGCATTTTGCAGCTGAGTGCAACAGACCCAAGAAAGACGACAGATACAAGCGAGATGACAAGAGAACTAATGATAGATACAAGAAGGAGGATCGATACAACAGAGATGACAAATCAGATGAAAGAGCTGTGGACAGATCGAAGGAGAAATTCAAAGATAGATGGATGAGGACGAGAGGTGACAAAAGATCCAGCCGAAAGCATTATCGCAAAGTACTGGTGGCTGAGGAAAGCACCAAAAGCTGTGCGGACACTGATTCAGAATCTTCATCCAGCAGCTCATCATCCAGCGATAGTGAACAGGAGGAGGTTCACTGTCTAATGGCTGACCAAACATCTGACGAAGAGGTATTTGACTTCTCCAATGTTGAATTTACACGATAAGACCTTGTCAGTGCACTTAATGACATGGTCAAAGAGTACAGGAAGCTTTCTCAGTCATTTGAAGAAATCAAGGCCGAAAACATAAGTCTGAAAAATAGTTCGATTGAATCAAGTTATGAGGAGCTTGAGGATATTGACAGTTTGAAGACTGAGTTGAGTAAGCTGATGATAGAAACTGATTTTTTGAGTTGAGAAACGAATCCAGTGAGATCAAGGCTGAAGTTGAAAGATTAACTAAAGAAATGAGCTCCTGGAACCAATCGGCTCGTGCTCTCCACTAGCTGCAAGAAATTCAAAAGCCAGTGAATGATAAATCTGGCTTGGGTTTCAGTAGTAGTGAAAGCAGTGAAGGAGAAACAAGTACTCAATCACAGCTGGTATATGACAAGTTCAACAAGATGAGCTTTGTCAAAGCCAACGTGATATATGACTGCTTGTTGGGATCCGGATCACGCCCCCCGGCGAGGCAACGGAAGAACAGAAAAAAACATGTCCGAGAGACGATCAATACAATAAACAATACACAATATGACATTCATAAGGTGTTCAAAGCACTACCTTGCTGGCAACTCGTGCCTGGCTCCGACCGGTTTCGTAAAGAAAACGGCACTTCACGGTAGACTGCGGTAGTTAACGCCAATCAGGTCCACGACCGGAGACTAGATTCCTTTGTCAGCCTGCACTAGAAGAGCTGATGAGATCTGCGCGGACGGATTCTCCTCGTCAAATTTGGCCGGAACAAATTCCGGCGAAGAGGCGGCGGCGGGCGGCGGTGGCGGCGGCGGCTCTTTGAGAGAGAGGAGGGGCGGCTATTGATTAGGGTTAGGGTTAATTATATTGTCTAGTGTGTTATGATTGAAGTTAATTCTAATTAAATAGACTTAAGTGTTGGACTTGGACCGGCCCAACGGGCCCGGGTCCAACGGATGAACATTCAGTTCATCTCCACCACCGAGACTTCATCGTAACTCCGATCGCCGATCAGATCGGACCGATCGATTCAGTTTCCAAAACTGAACACTATGATCTGAAAAACCGTTTTTCAGAACCCCAGTGCAAAATGACGGTTTTGCCCCTCAACAACGAGAAACCCCGGTTTGACCCCTGTTGACTTTTAGGAAGTCGCACTCCCCAAAATCCTCTTCTCGTGCTCAACACATTGAGATGAGTATCCGTGCGGGAATCTCGAATCCAGTACTTGTGTGACCCTCAATGGTTCAGGGATACAGCTAGCCGTGGGCCCACAACCATTGTGGCTCCGGAATCAGAATTCCGGACTTGCCCATCGGATCATGGTAAAGCGTCTAGCAACATCGCCCCATGATCCCCTAGGTATCACTGATAGTGCCAGCAAGAACCAGTTGGTCGTGGTTAGCGTACAGTACGGTCCTTTCAATCCATATATCCCGATCAGATCAACGACCATTGGTAAATCGAGAGTCGCTATAGATCCGATAGCTATGCATACATCTTGGAGATCGAATATTGACATCGCGAGTGTAACTAGGTAAACACATTTACCTAAAACACTTCTAGTACTCTGGCCAAAGATTTATACACTATTATGCCCTCAGATAGCATAGGATATCCACGCATGTCTGCGAGCGGTGAATCCTCGACAACAATGCATCGACTCCTACATGCATCGGGGTCTCACCCAATCCCGACGCCTTATGACCCCAAGTGAGTCGGCAAACGGGTCAAAGTGAGACGCCTATCATGTAGAGTCTCAATGACGTTTCGAGTCGTGAGGACTAATCAGTACAACCAAGACCTCGGACTTATGCACTCGACAAATGGTAACCACTTGGAAAGTCCGAACGAGGGTAGTTCGATAGATCACCAGGTCACTATCTATCTGCGTGCTCAGAACATCACAATGTTCCCTACCAATGAAACATGGTACTTCGCATCGCAGATACTAGTCTCGAACTCGGGCGGCCTTATCCTCATTTTGACGGCCCAATCGACTAGGAACATGTTCAGAATACACAGTGACTATAAGATGTGTTTCATGATAGCCGTCATACCCACTATCACATCTAGCATACACTTTAGTGTATTCTAGGTCTTTACTCAACGCAATTGTAAATCATCATACACACAATGAAAGTAAACAATGCCATATAATTAAATGCGAATATCATATATAAAGATTGTCATATACAAGAGTCTATAAACCCACACGCCACAAGTTGGCTAGTTGGGCATCTACTCTAACACTGATATGTGTCGATAACATTTGATGACCAGAACTCTCCCAAGTTGAACGATAATGGAAAAGCTGGTATAGGTTTTCAAAGACCTGCGAATTCCAAGCCCAGCTGGCTAAGGAACAAGTTGGACAAGGATAAAGCGAAAGCTGGTTCCAAGTCTTTTGTTCCCAACCAGCCGAGGCGTAATTCAAGGAAGGCAAAATCTGGTTGGACAAAGGCTCAGCCGAGGAGAGATCTAAGTGGTCAGAATATGAAATCAAAACTCAACAGATCTCACTGCAATTATGCGCAGACCCTCACGGACACTTATACTGGAAAAACTGTTAAGGTAATTCAAGTATGGGTTCCGAAAGGGGTAATCCGATCTGGACCCAAGTAAAATTGGGTACCAAAAGCTGGTTTTATGATTGCAGGATAACAGGTACAAACCAGCTGATGTATCAAACTTGTGGTACCTGGACAGCGGCTGTGCAAGACATATGACAGGAAATAAAAAGCTGCTATCAGACGTCATTCCACACAAAGGCGCAAAGATAGTCTTTGGTGAGAACGCATACGGTAACACTGTGGGTAAGGGTAAGCTTATCCACGGTAACATCTCTATCTCAAATGTCCTATTTGTTGATAACCTTCGTTATAACTTGATTAGCATTAGTCAGCTGTGTGACAAAGGTTACATAGTCCAGTTCCAACAACACACTTGCACGGTTCAAAGTCTGGTCTGCCAAAAATCAGTTTTTATAAGAATAAGATCTGTGCAGCCTGTCAGCTGGGTAAGCAAATTAAATCGACCTTCAAAAATAAAGGCGAAAAACGTTCTACCCGTTTCCTTGAGCTCTTGCATATGGATCTTTTTGGTCCTATTTCCTTAACGAGCTTAGGGGGAACGAATTACACCCTTGCAGTCGTTGATGATTTTACTAAATATACTTGGGTGTTGTTTTTAAAAGCAAAATCTGAAACCGCCGACCAGCTGATACGCCTATTAAAACGTTTCAAAATGACAGATCTTGTTCAGTCAACCAAATAAGAAGTGATCGCGGTACAGAGTTTTTAAATTCAAAATTAACTTCTTATCTGGAAGACTTAGGAATAAAGCATGAGCTTTCAGCAGCTAGAACTCCGTAGCAAAACGGGTTAGCTGAAAGGAGAAACCGTACTTTAAAAGAAGCTGCTAGATCTATGATTGCATATTCCGGTATTTCACAAAAATTCTGGGCAGAAGCAGTTAACACAGCGTGTTATACTAAAAAGATCGATGATTAATAGGATGCATGATAAAACCCCATATGAGATCTGGCATATCAAGAAACCTTATATCTCTTACTTCAGGGTGTTTGCGTGTAGATGTTTCATTCATAATAATGGCAAAAAGCACCTAACAGCCTTTGAACCTAAATCTGATGCAGGTATCTTCTTAGGATATTCAGCTGTGAGCAAAGAGTATCGTGTTTTCAACAATCGAAGCTTGACAATTGAGGAATCAGCACACGTATTGTTTGATGAAACAAGTTTCAAATCAAATTCAGCTGCAAGCCTACATGATTCGTGTTCACGTCTGGAGTCAACAAGCCTTGAAGAATCAAGACGACGATGTGGAACCTAAATCTGATGCAGGTATCTTCTTAGGATATTCAGCTGTGAGCAAAGAGTATCGTGTTTTCAACAATCGAAGCTTGACAATTGAGGAATCAGCACACGTATTGTTTGATGAAACAAGTTTCAAATCAAATTCAGCTGCAAGCCTACATGATTCGTGTTCACGTCTGGAGTCAACAAGCCTTGAAGAATCAGACGACGATGTGCCACAAAGATATTCATCTGAGGAACAACCAGTCACAAGAGGTTCTCCATTGGTTTCAAGACCAACGTATGAAGTACCAGCTGCTAGCACAAATTATCAATTGGTTTCTTCACCACCAGCTGGACAAAAAGGCGCGAGCAAATCATATCATTCGGTATTAAGACCAAAGTCTGGAAAACCAGTCGCAATTGATCATCAGCTGGTATCCATACCATCAACTGAAACAAGAGCTGATCCTAGATCACATCTGCAACAACGATCACTACAGCTGAAGGCAGACGCACAAGCAAAGAATGCTCAACATCAATTGGCGTCAGCTGATCCAGCAGTTTAAATCCAGCCAGCAACACAGGGGGAACAAAGAGAAAATCCAATTGGACTTGATCTTCGGTGGAATAAAAATCATCCACCCGAGCAAGTCATAGGTAATTTCAAATCTCCTGTTCGCACAAGAGGCCAGCTATCTCATGATCATTTTGATTCAGCATTCATATCTCATATAGAACCCAAGCAGATAGATGAGGCCTTAGCTGACCCCAGCTGGATTGCAATCAGTTTAAGCGCAATAATGTTTGGACACTTGTACCTAGACCCTCTAATCATTCAGTCATAGGAACTCGATGGGTCTTTAGGAACAAGCTGAATGAAGATGGCGTAGTTACTAGAAACAAAGCTAGGCTGGTAGCGCAAGGATTTAGGCAAATGGAAGGCATAGATTTTGATAAGACCTTCGCACCAGTAGCTATATTAGAAGCCATTCGCATGTTTCTTGCATATGCTGCATTCAAAGACTTTAATGTCTTTCAGATGGATGTTAAGAGTGCCTTTCTTAATGGCGTTTTAACAGAGGAAGTGTATGTTGCACAACCTCCTGGCTTCGTAAATCATACACATCCAGACTTTGTTTACAAACTGGATAAAGCTCTGTATGGGTTGAAGCAAGCACCCAGAGCTTGGTATGATACACTATCTAAGTTTCTAATCGAGCATGACTTCACAATAGGCACAGTCAAATTATCAATTGGTTTCTTCACCACCAGCTGGACAAAAAGGCGCGAGCAAATCATATCATTCGGTATTAAGACCAAAGTCTGGAAAACCAGTCGCAATTGATCATCAGCTGGTATCCATACCATCAACTGAAACAAGAGCTGATCCTAGATCACATCTGCAACAACGATCACTACAGCTGAAGGCAGACGCACAAGCAAAGAATGCTCAACATCAATTGGCGTCAGCTGATCCAGCAGTTTAAATCCAGCCAGCAACACAGGGGGAACAAAGAGAAAATCCAATTGGACTTGATCTTCGGTGGAATAAAAATCATCCACCCGAGCAAGTCATAGGTAATTTCAAATCTCCTGTTCGCACAAGAGGCCAGCTATCTCATGATCATTTTGATTCAGCATTCATATCTCATATAGAACCCAAGCAGATAGATGAGGCCTTAGCTGACCCCAGCTGGATTGCAATCAGTTTAAGCGCAATAATGTTTGGACACTTGTACCTAGACCCTCTAATCATTCAGTCATAGGAACTCGATGGGTCTTTAGGAACAAGCTGAATGAAGATGGCGTAGTTAATAGAAACAAAGCTAGGCTGGTTGCGCAAGGATTTAGGCAAATGGAAGGCATAGATTTTGATAAGACCTTCGCACCAGTAGCTATATTAGAAGCCATTCGCATGTTTCTTGCATATGCTGCATTCAAAGACTTTAATGTCTTTCAGATGGATGTTAAGAGTGCCTTTCTTAATGGCGTTTTAACAGAGGAAGTGTATGTTGCACAACCTCCTGGCTTCGTAAATCATACACATCCAGACTTTGTTTACAAACTGGATAAAGCTCTGTATGGGTTGAAGCAAGCACCCAGAGCTTGGTATGATACACTATCTAAGTTTCTAATCGAGCATGACTTCACAATAGGCACAGTAGATAAGACGTGTTTAAATTTGTTAAAGCTGATAATGTTTCATTGGTTCAAATCTATGTTGACGATATTATTTTTGGGTCAACTAACCCCAAATTGTGCCAGAAGTTTTCCAAGTTGATGCAGGACAAATTTGAAATGAGCATGATGGGGGAGCTGACGTTCTTTCTGGTCTTACAAGTACGACAGCTGTAAAATGGAATCTTCATTAACCAGGCTAAATATACGAAAGAACTGCTAAAGAAATTTGGCATGGACAATTGTTCAGCAGCTGCAACCCCGATGAGCTCTTTGATAAAGTTAGATAAAGACGAATCTGGATCTGCCATAGATGTATCATTGTATCGTGGTATTATAGGCTCTTTGCTATACTTAATTGTCGGCAGACCAGACATCATGTTTGCTGTCTGTATGTTTGCTAGATTCCAAGAGAGCCAAAGTAATCGCATTACATAGCTGTAAAGCGAATATTGAAATATTTAAAGGGTACTTCAAACGTGGGTCTTTGGTATCCCAAAGACTCAGGCTTTCAACTAATAGGTTATAGTGATGCAGATTACGCAGGATGCAGGATTGATCGCAGGAGCACAAGTGGAACTTGTCAATTTTTAGAGGATCGACTGATCTCCTGGTTCAGTAAGAATCATACGTCAATCGCCACGTCGACAGCTGAAGCAGAGTACCTCGCGGCTGGCAGCTGCTGTGCTCAAATATTATGGATTCAACATCAGCTGAAGGACTATGGCATCGATGCTTCTGAAGCGCCTATTCTCTGTGACAACACTAGTGCGATTGCGATTACCCAGAATCCAGTACTGCATTCAAGAACAAAGCACATCGACATCAGGCACCATTTCATAAAGGGACCACGTGCTGAAGAAGGACGTCCGGTTGGAGTACGTGTCGACTGAGCAGCAAGTCGCTGACATCTTCACCAAACCTCTACCAGACGCTAAGTTTTCTTACTTTAGAAAGATATTAGGTCTCCTTGAACTGCCTTGATTGTTTGTGAGCAACGCATTTTTGCAGGTTGTCAGCTGATCGCTTGAATCGGCTGTAAGTCTTTTGTTCAGGGGGAACGCTAAGACTTTTAGCTGATGCAAGTTTCTCGTGTTGGAATATTATCAGTCGTAGGGGGAACCAGGAGCTGAATTGTTAAGCGCGACGTCAGCTGAATATGTTACGACTAGACACACTCAGTTGTTACATATATACAGCTGATGCTTATTTGTGATCAGCTCCTGGCACCCTCAACGATATATTCAAACCAGAAGTAATATTATTACAATTGTTGCACCAGTTGTGGCTATATCAAACTTGGCGCGAGTTTTTAACTTAACCTTTTGTCTGATTAATTTATTTGAAAACTTTTACACTGTACGGTTAAAATATTTTGAAAATATATTCAAAATCATTTCCAAAACTGTACGCGTCGGTGGATGATTGACACGTGTTGTCATCATTCGAAAAGTCACATCTACATCTTCTCTCTCCAATAACTTTTTGCATTCCATAGATTTAATTACGGCGTTTCCTTTTCGAGTTTACGATTACCTTGAAAATTTACTATCTTGTGCTCTTGTGCTTTTACTATTGCGTTCGTATTCTCTGCAACTTCTACTGCAAAGCTTTTTCAGGTGTTCTCTTAGCTCTTCTACAATCGGAAATGGCATCTTATTTCTACACCAAAACTCTTCATGTCGATTTTGAATCTGTTCTGGCCATGTACAACCCAGATATGGTCTCTATGTTTCAAGCCCTAATGGCATCTGGCCTAGAGGGATTTTTGGGTTGCCCCGCAGTGCTTTATGAAGCTGCTTTGGTTGATTCCTTTGAAAATGGTTCGGTGAGGGACGGTTTTGTGGTTAGTACTGTGAATGGTGTTCCAGTGGAGATTACGGAGCAGTTGTTTGCAGAAGTTTTTGAACTTCCCGTGGATGGTCAGAGTTATCGGAGATTCCCAAGGATAAAGTTTTTGATGCTAGGAGCCTTGTTTCTCTGACTGGTGAACCAGTTAGTACCTTTGACACAGTTGATGTTAGGAGGGTGGTTAAAGAACTTGATGCAAAAGTTACATATTTAGATGGGCAGGTTGCAGCTACTCGTAATGATTTGCTAGAATTTCGTGCTACGGTACAGAAAACCCTCAATCACATTGCCGACCAACTGAGCGAACTTATTGCTTATATCAACTGTGGTGGTAATGACAAAAAGGGGGAAGTGAGTAGCAGCCGTCCTCAACCACCGCCTGATGATCAAACCAAAGGCAGTGGCAATATCGGTGGTGATAATATTAGAACAACTGATATTGTGGAATGATTTCCTTGCAGTGTGTACAGAGAAGATCGGAGCAGAGGTAGAAGCGGTGGAAGACGCAGTTCTGGTTCCAAGAGAAAATATTCTAGCAGTGCTGGTGGGCTTTTCAGAAGATCTTTTGAAGATTGGCTAGGATAGAGCAGATGTACTCACTGTTTCAGTAGTGAAGAAAAGATGTATCAGCCGTAGCGCTAAAGAGAAGATGCAATCAGCTGTTGCAAGCATTCATCAGTTGCAAGCAATCAGCTGTTGCAAACAGAAGTCAAGACCAGCAGTTGATACAACAGATGGATCAACTGGAGTAGCTGGACCAGCTGGTGAGCAGAGAAAGATCAGCTGGAAGCAGATGAGAGCAGTCAGCTGTAAGCAGATGTCGACCAGATCAGATGCAAAAGAGGAATCTGAATCAGATGTGGAGCAGCTGATTCAGATGTTGGATTAAAGATATTCAGATGCTGTCAAGACGATGTTAATCAGCTGTTGCGCAAACGTAAATGAATCAGACGTCGATGTGAAGAGGAATTGAATCAGCTGATGAATATGATTCATGCGTAGCGCTAAGGAAAAGATTAATCAGACATTGCATGAAGAAAAGATGAAACAGCTGGTGAGCAAAGACGTAAACAACTCAGGAGTTGAATCAGCTGTTGAAAAAGTAAACGAACCAGATGTTGTTGTGCAGCTGTTGACATATCAGATGTTGATCAATAGAGGCGAATCAGCTGTTGGAACAACGAACAGCAAAACAGCTGATGAGATATACAAAGAAGAACCAACAACTGATGAGCGATTCGAAGAAAACCAACAGCTGTTGAACAATATACATTCAGACGCAATCAACCGCTTAAATGGAAAGAATAAATGGCTGAAATTGAGTCGTGCAAATGCCTTAATTTAAGGGGACAAGATTAGTACTATTGTGGGAAATAGTAAAATATACAGAGGATGATTGCACCAATTTGGGAAGAAGACAAATTGGCCTTGACAAGCGCAGAAGGGATTTGAATCTACTGTCTAACGGTCATATTTGGAGAGAAGCTTTATATACGAAGATTTTGACAGATTAATTGAAGCACAGTGCAAAAACAGAGGTAAGAAAAATAGAGGAACGAAGCAGTCGACCACCATTAGAGAGGAGCTTACAACGAGCGTCGACTGCTGAGTTCTAATCAGCTTTTGTAGAAGGATTTTCCCAGTGTGTGAGATTTTATTCTTTAGAGAGTTGAGCGTTCACTGTAAAATCTCAAACACACAGATTCACTCGCATATTTTGAGACATGTGCGAAATTGCTTAGCGAGTGAATCACAAACCCAAAAATCAGATCCTGTCCAAGCACGAAGATTTTAAACTCTGTGTCTATAGCCTTTCTCACATAGGCGTAAAACAAGTGATTAGCACAGCCGAGGGCTGGTGTAGAGTCTAGGAGTTCACCTGGAGCGAGGCTCGGTGATTGGGTCTGCGGATCAAATTCTTCTAGTGGAACCTTCCCGTGGCGGAAGAAGGGGAGACGTAGGATATTTATATCCGAACTTCCATAAACAAACCTTGAGTAATCTCTTTACGATTTACAGTTTTGCATACGCATTTAATTTAATTTAGCACCCGTCCTCAAACACCGATTGATGATTAAAACAAAGGCAGTGGCAATACCGATGGTGATAATATTAGAACAACTGATATTGTGGACAGATTTCCTAGCAGTGTGTACAGAGAAGATCGGAGCAGAGGTAGAAGCGGTGGAAGACGCAGTTCTGGTTCCAAGAGAAAATATTCTAGCAGTGCTGGTGGGCTTTTCAGAAGATCTTTTGAAGACTGGCTAGGATAGAGCAGCTGTTGATCTTTTGTAGAAATCTTTTGTACTATCTCTCAGTCAATGAAATTTATGTTTTCAGCAGACGTTTTGTGCAATTTATTTTTGCTCATTCTCTTTAGTCTTTAGGCTGCTAAGTTTTGTCATCACCAAAAGGGGAAAATTGTTAGGATAAAATTTATAGTTTTGGTGATAACAAAATAAGATAAGATAAATCTAGACATTCAGACGTTGATAACAGTAGTTGCGTATTCAGTCGACAGGCAATTCAGACAACGTCTACTGTGATTTGCAGAATCAGTCATTAGCTAAAGTGAAGTGTATAACCAGTCGTTAGGTATTCAGACACAGGGAATATTGATTCAGACGTTGAGTTTATATATATTCAGACGCAAGCTACAGCGGATCAGTTATCCAGTCGCAAGCTACAGTGAAAAGCATAATCAGTCGCAAGCTATAGTGGATCAGTTATTCAGATACTAACTACAGTAATTTGCATATACAGTCGTTAGCTACAGTGAAGATTCAGTCGTTGTATTGATATCAGACGCAGACTTTCAGACGTTGGGTATTCAGACGTTGTATACAGTGGTTTTATAATCAGTCGTTGGTACCTGGTGATAGCGAATAGTCAAACTACGTCGTTTGAATAAGTTAAAACGACAGCATTTGGCTTAGCGCTAGGAATCAGTCGTTGGGTTATACAAGAATTCAGTCGCTGGAATAACGCACATGTTAAGGCAATCAACAGTTGCATACTTTCAAATATATTCCAGACGCAACATCATAAACAACGATGAAGGAATTTCAGGCGCAAGCAACAAAGTAATTCAAATACGATCGATTACTCAAATTGGAAAAGATCAACAGGATCGTACAATTGTCTGGAATTAAGTAGACAACGTCGGTACTATTTTGGGTAAATAGTACACATTTTCAGAGGGCATTATTCGATGTTTGCACAGAAATGGAAATCGACAAATTAGCTCTAACGATGTGCATATTTACCATGTAATGGAGCAGGACTGACGGCGTACGAATTACAGATATTCAAAAAGGGGATTTTATTCCTTTGGAGAAATTCAATGACCGTTGAGCGATGTGTATAAATAACCAAACTTTGAATTGAAGAACCATCTTGGCTATCATTCTCTTGCCGTCACTCTACT
Organism: Dorcoceras hygrometricum; assembly: GCA_001598015.1. NCBI lineage: Eukaryota > Viridiplantae > Streptophyta > Magnoliopsida > Lamiales > Gesneriaceae > Dorcoceras > Dorcoceras hygrometricum. The sequence continues at coordinate 54,875 of KQ996481.1, forward strand.
GTTTTTGAGTCTCAAGCATTCTAGAGCTAATCGCATTTTGAAGACATCTCTCGAAGCTCTCACAACTCGAAGAATCTTCATTCAAGCATTCATAGATAAACCTTCGAGTCATCCTCTGGTTCCCCCTTGTTGAATCGAGTTTCTGTGTTTAGAAACCAGAGGATTTACATTCTCAAAATCTTGTATTCACTATCATATTCTATTGAGTCTGTAACGAACTGGCTTTGTGAAGCAGTTCGAAAAACATATTATTCATTAATTGTATTCAGCAGCTGCGTCTGCTTTGTGTGTGGTGTTGCTAGGAGTTCACCTTGAGCGAGGCTCGGTGATCGGGTGTGTGCAGAAGGACTGTATTCATCAAAGCTTCTAGTGAATCCTTCCTGAAAAGGAATAAGGGGAGACGTAGGATATTCATATCCAAACTTCCAGAAACAAATTTCTTGTCCCTTAACTCTTTACATTACGCATTATTTATTGTTTATACTGTTCACAGATTAATCGGTTTCTTTCCGCACAATTTTTGTTAACCGAGAAATCAGCCATTTAAACTGAGATACCTTAAGTCTGGTAACTCGGACTTAAGTTAAGCGGTTCTTGTAAAAGTAGTTTTAAACGGTTTCGAAAATTTAAAATACCAAGGAGTTCATTCAACCCTCCCTTCTGAACTCCTAGCCCTGTTTTCGTGCCACATTGATCCTATCAGCCTCATCTCCCTGCTGGGATCTATTAGCCACTATGAGAGGTGTGGGTAGCTCCCACATCTCTTGAGCTGGGCAACTGCAGGTTGAGTGAATTGTTGTGCATCTGGTACCATGTGCTGAGATGAGTGGGTAGCTCCCATATACTCACACACCCCGTGGCCACTGTTGTTCAGTTGATCTGTATCAGTTGTTAAGTTGTTCTTTGAGATCCTTTGGCTCCCTACCTTCGGTTGTACCCTTGTCTCATGCATAGCATTCAAATTTTATCTATTGCTATTTAACTGTTGTTTTTCAGTTGCTTTTCGTACTGGGTTTTGACCCCTTGTCCCTCTGGGACTGGTTGTCTTGTTTGCCTGTGTGTTTTTTCAGGTTATCATGGTTACACCGCCGGTCGTGGAGTTCATCCAGCTGGTAGTGCCCCAGGAGGTGGATATAGTGTCCCAGTATATTTATTATGTATTTTAAATTTGGGAGTCACTCTATGTTTGTATGTTAGTTGTGTTGTATTTGGTTTTGTAGCATTGTAAAACCTTTATTTTAAATAACAATGTAATTTAAATTATGTTTTCAAAGTCAGGCCAACAAGAGAAAATGTAGCCACTATTTTATGCTTCCGCTATTGTTTATTACGTGGTTTTACTCTGATTGAGCACGAGGCCTGATATTTTTGGTATCAGGGCTTAAGCTGGGATAAGCTCGATTTCTGTTGATCACACTTGAGTCTAGGCACAGTGTTGCTTGTTGCATGTGCATGACTATGTGATTTATTTGTTATGTGATATATTTATTGTGGTGAGACCTTACCCTCTTAGTGCCTTCGTAGATGCCGCCTAGACGTAGGGGTAGAGGTAGAGGGCTGATTCCAGAAGAGTCCGAGGGTCAGAACGAGGAGGTGCAGCGTAGTGGACCTTTTCATAGACGTGATAGACAGCTTGAGGTTGAGGTTGATGAGCTGGCAGCCCGTGTCGAGGGAAGCAGTTTAAGAGACGGTCGAATTCGAGTTCTTCTGGTTCTGTTAGTTCTGGTGGTAGTGGCTCTGGAGGAGTGTCGTGTGGACAGTGCGGAGGTCACCATATGACTTCGCAATGCCGTGGAGTTCAAGGTCCTTGTCATAGGTGTGGGCAACCTGGACATTTCGCTAGAGTTTGTCCTTCGATGATGGGAAAACCTTCGAATCAGTCACATCAAGGTTCAGCTGGTGGTTCTTCGCAGAGACTGCAACCTTTTGCTTAGTCCCAACGATCAGGATTCCAACCACGAGAACCGTCTAGGTTCGGAGGATCTTCTAGACCTCAGTTTTCTGGACCACATCAAGCTCAGGTAAATGCCTTGACGAGAGACAAGCTGATGATATGCCTGGAGGAGTTATTGCAGGTACTTGTGCTATCTTTGATTTTCCTACACGAGTTTTGTTTGATACAGGAGCATTACACTCTTTTATATCTGATTTGTTTGTGCATGAGTGTGGGTTTAGTTCTACCCCACTGTGTGATGTTGTATCTGTTTCTACTCCTGTTGGCGTGTGGTTGATGTCCCGTGAAGTGGTTTTGGATTGTGTGATTAGATTTGATGCGAATGTGTTGGTGAAGAATTGATTTCTCTGGAGATTAGAGACTTTGATTGTATCTTGGGTATGAACGTGTTGTCCAGTTATAGAGCGACTGTAGATTGTTTCCATGATGTAGTAAGGTTTAGACCTCAATTTGGGGAAAAATGGGATTTCTACGTGCTGATTAGCGATCGAAGATTCCACTAGTGTCTGCCATGGAGATGTTTAGAATGTTGTCGCTAGAGAACTCTGGGTTTATGATTTATGCCCTGATGTTTATCAAGAATCACGGATAGAGTGGAGTGATGTCCCAATTGCTCGAGAGTTCCCAGATGTGTTTCTGAATTAGATTCCTGGATTCCCTCCGAGACGAAAGATTGACTTCAACATTGAGTTGGTGCCGGGAACAGCCCCGATTTCGAGAGCCCCTTACCGATTGGCAACAGCTGAGTTGAAGGAAATAAAGGATCAGTTACGTGATATTTTAGAAAAGGGATTTATTAGGCCGAGTATGTCGCCTTGGGAGCTCCGATTCTCTTCGTGAAGAAGAAGGATGGATCTATGAGGATGTGTGTTGATTTTCGGCAGCTGAATAAAGCAACGATTAAGAACAAGTACCCGTTGCCGAGAATTGATGATCTGTTCGATCAGCTGCAGGGATCAGCAGTGTACTCTAAGATTGATCTGCGATTTGGTTATCATCAGTTGCAGATTAGAGGCGCCGATATGGCGAAGACGGCGTTCAGGACTAGATAGGCATTATGAGTTTCTTGTGATGTCGTGGATTGACGAATGCTCCTGCTGTCTTCATGGATCTGATGAATCGCATCTTTAGTGAGTATATCGATCGTTTTGTGATTGTCTTCATAGATGATATTCTGGTGTGTTCGAAGAACTTCAGAGAGAATAAGGAGCATTTGAGATTGGTATTGCAGAAACTGAGGGACTCACAGCTCTATGCGAAGTTTAGTAAGTGTGAATTCTGGTTGGATAAAGTAATCTTCTTGGGTCATGTCATATCTGCAGAAGGATTTCGGTGGATCCTAGTAAAGTCGAAGTAGTTCTTAACTAGGAGCGACCTAGGAATGTTTCAGAGATCCGTAGTTTCTTAGGTTTGGCTAGTTATTATAGACGTTTCATTGAGGGTTTTTCTTCGATAGCCAAGCCGATGACACAGTTGACCCAAAAGGATAGAAGATTTCTATGGACAGATGAGTGTGAGTCGAGTTTCCAGTTGCTTAAGGAGATGTTGACTACTGCTCCTGTGTTGGCTTTACCTTTGGGTTCTGGAGGTTTTGTGGTTTGTTCCGGTGCTTATCTGAATGGTTTGGGCCGTGTATTGATGCAGAACGGGCGAGTAATAGCTTATGCATCTCGAAAGTTGAAACCCCATGAGACGAGATACCCCGTTCATGATCTAGAGTTAGCCGCCATTGTTTTTGCCCTGAAGATTTGGCTTCATTACTTGTATGGTGATCAGTTTGTGGTGTACACAGACCATAAGAGTTTGAAGTATATCTTCACTCAGTCAGATCTGAATATGAGACAACGTCGTTGGATGGAGTTGCTCAAGGATTTTGACTGTGAGATTCAATATCAGCCTGGGCGGATGAACCTAGTTGCAGATGCTTTGAGTAGGAAAGCCCAACCTGCAATGCTGACGTCGTTGAGTATATCCAAAGTCCATGAGCATTTGGGGACTTCTGGATGGCGTTTTCAGCCAGATGATCAGTACTTTGTGGTTTCTTCTCTTCAGGTGGAACCACAGATTGTAGCAGACATTAAAGAAGCGCACAAGACTTACCGTATATTCATGAGTTGAAGATTAAGGCCCAGAATGGTCAGTCGGAAGATTTTGCTGTTGGTTCTGGTGGATTCTTGAGATTCCTGGGTAGATTGGTTGTTCCATACCTGATTGATTTGAAGAAGCTATTTTGAATGAGGCCCATTGTAGTCGTTACAGTGTGCATCCGGACGAGAAGAAGATGTATCATGCCTTGAAGTCTCACTACTGGTGGGAAGGTATGAGGAATGACATCTCTGGATTTGTAGCTCGATGTTTGAATTGTCAACAGGTCAAGGCTGAGAGGATGAGAGCTGGTGGATTGCTACAGAGTTTAGAAGTGCCTCAATGAAATTGGGAGCACATGGCTATGGATTTTGTGACTCATTTACCTCGTTCGAATAGGGGATGTGATGCGATTTGGGGTTATTGACAAGCTTTAGAAGTCAGCCCATTTCATTCCCTATGATGTGAGGTGTTCCATGAAAAAATGGCGAGACTGTATGTTGACCATGTGGTTAGATTGCATGGAGTTCCGGCTTTGATAGTGTCTGATATAGATCCAAGATTCACTTCCCGATTTTGGAAGAGCTTGCAAGCAGCGATGGATCAAGATTGGCTATGAGTATGGCTTATCTGTTAGAGTAGATGCCCAACTAGCCAACTTGTGGCGTGTCGGTTTATAGACTCTTGTATGAAACAATATTTATATATGATATTCGCATTTATTTATATGGCGTTCTTTACTTTCATTATATGTGTAATGATTTACAATTGCATTGAGTAAAGACCTAGAATACACCTAAGTGTATGTTAGATGTGATAGTGGGTATGACGGTTATCATGAAACACATCTAATAGTCGCTGTGTATTCTGAACATGTTCCTAGTCGATTGGGCCGTCAAAATGAGGATAAGGCCGCCCGAGTTCGAGACTAGTATCTACGATGCGAAGTACCATGTTTCATTGGTAGGGAACATTGTGATGTTCTAAGCATGAAGATAGATAGTGACCTGGTGATCTATCGAACTACCCTCCTTCGGACTTTCCAAGTGGTTACCATTTGTCGAGTGGATAAGTCCGAGGTCTTGGTTGTACTGATTAGTCCTCACGACTCGAAACGTAATTGAGACTCTACATGATAGGCGTCTCACTTTGACCCGTTTGCCGACTCACTTGGGGTCATAAGGCGTCAGGATTGGGTGAGACCCCGATGCATGTAGGAGTCGATGCATCGTTGTCGAGAATTCACCGCTCGCAGACATGCGTGGAAATCCTATGCTATCTGAGGGGATAATAGTGTATGAATCTCTGGCCAGAGTACTAGAAGTGTTTTAGGTAAATGTGTTTACCTAGTTACACTCACGATGTCACTATTCGATCTCCAAGATGTATGCATAGCCATCGGATCTATAGCGACTCTTGATTTACCAATGGTCGTTGATGTGATCGGGATATATGGATTGAAAGGACCGTACTGTACGCTAACCACGACGAACTGGTTCTTGCAGGCACTATCAGTGATACCTAGGGGATCATGGGGCGATGTTGCTAGACGCTCTTACCATGATCCGTTGGGCAGGTCCGGAATTGTGATTCCGGAGCCACAATGGTTGTGGGCCCACGGCTAGCTATATCCCTGAACCATTGAGGGTCACACAAGTACTAGATTCGAGATTCCTGCACGGATACTCAGCTCAATTTGTTGAGCACGAGAAGAGGATTTTGGGAAGTGCGACTTCCTAAAAGTCAATAGGGGTCAAACCGGGGTTTCCCGCTGTTGAGGGACAAAACGGTCATTTTGCACTGGGGTTCTGAAAAATGGTTTTTCAGATCATATTATTCAGTTTTGGAAACTGAATCGATCGGTCCGATCTGATCGGCGATCAGAGTTACGATGAAGTCTCGGTGGTGGAGATGAACTGAATGTTCATCGTTGGACCCGGGCGCGTTGGGCCGGTCCAAGTCCAACACTTAAGCTTATTTAATTAAGCCTAAACCAAGACTTCAACACACATTAACTCAACTCATAACCCTAAACCTAGAAGCATAGCCGCCTCACCTCCTCTCCATAGATCGGCGATCAGAGTTACGATGAAGTCTCGGTGGTGGAGATGAACTGAATGTTCATCGTTGGACCCGGGCGCGTTGGGCCGGTCCAAGTCCAACACTTAAGCTTATTTAATTAAGCCTAAACCAAGACTTCAACACACATTAACTCAACTCATAACCCTAAACCTAGAAGCATAGCCGCCTCACCTCCTCTCCATATACGCCGCCGCCCACGTGCGCCGCCGCCGACGCCGCCCGTCTTCGCCGGAAAATCGTTTCCAGCCAATTCGACGAGGAGAATCCGTTCGTGCAGATCTCGTCAGCCCTTCTAGTGCAGGCTGAAGAAGTAGTCTCGTTTCTGGTCGTGGACCGGATTGGCGATTTCTACCGCAATCTACCGAGAAGAGCCGACGTTATTGTAACTACGGTTGGAGCCAGGCACAAGTGCCAGCAAGGTAGTGTTTTTGAACACCCTATGAATGTCGAATTATGAAATTGTTTATCGTATTGATCGCCTCCCGGACATGTTATTTCTGTTCTTCCGCTGCCTCGCCGGGGGGCGCGATCCGGATCCCCAACAGTGGTATCAGAGCCAGTGTTTTTCGGATCTGATCAATACATATTTCCTTATTGTATCTAACATCTTGTTTTTCAGAATCGAAACGAAAACGGAATCGAAACTCCGGCTGGAATCGCCGCCGCACACGGCGGCGCCCCACCGAGCGCATGAACGAGCGCGGTACATGCGCGCTGGCCGCGCATGGATGGGCGCCGCTTCTCGCGATCGTCGCGAGATGGTGCGCCGATGTTAGGCGGCGTGTTGCGCATGGAACTCGCGCGCTGGCCTCGAGGATAGCACCGCTGCTGGCCGATGGATAGCCAACGCCCGGCGCAATTGTTGCGCCACCGGTTGCGCACCTTGCTGCGCGGTGGTCGAGCGATTGTCACGCGAAGCGGCGATGTTGGGTGACGCTTGGCGTCGCTGCTGCTGTCGATGGCCGCCCGTTGCACGCTGCTGGATTGCGCGCAACGCGTTGCGCGTTGGTCACGGCGATGCGCCGCTCGTGGCGCTGCTGTGCGGCATGCGATGGCGCGCACGAATGGGCGCTGGTTGTGCGCGCCTCCGCCGCGAGATTTTGTGGTGGCGACGCCGCCGCCGGCCGGCCGCCGCTCCGGCGAGTCTCCGGCGATGTCGTTACGGCTGGTATGTTTTCTTCTAGGGTTTGGTTTGGGCCTGTCCCGGGCAGCCCGTGAAGTTTTCGGGCCGGTATGCGATATCGGGCTCGGTTTTGGTCGATTTTGAAATTTTAAGTTTTTGGGCCTAGAATTGTTTTAAGCCCAATATTGATACAATTAAAATTATATACATGTTAATTAGATTAATTGCATGATTGGGGTGATCGAGAGCCGTGCCCAATGTGTTAGGTGTATGCAATAGGTTTTATATGATTTCGGTTTTATAATATATTTTGATTATCATTTAAAGTGGGCCTGTTTGTGGCCCGTTCCCACCCCTTGATAAATGTATCCCTTATTTGTCATAGTAAATTTAAATGTAAATTACTAGATTTAGTGGGAGGACATCCGAAGACGGTGGACGATGACGATCAAGATATTGAAGACCGAAGATCTGTAAGACCGGAAAGCTTTGTAATAGGATTGCATTGCATATTGCATTATCCCTAGGATTGGACCCAGGTCCGTGGCTGGAAACCACGGACCGCATAGCTCTCGCGATCGATCATCCCAATGTTACTTTATATATGTTGATATATAGTTTAATTGAATCCGCATGTTGCATGTTTTAAATTAGATTTAAATATGCATGAGACCTAAATTTTTCAAAAATAAAATCCCTCGTTTTAAATTTGATTTAAAACATATATCAAGATAAAATGTTTATTCGATAAACTAAAAGGATATTTAAATTTGTTTAAATTAACCCTACCTTCCATCAACAATTGGTGTACGTCGATGCTACCCGTATACATGGCCCGGCTCATATTATTGAGGGGGTCATGTATGCCGGAAAGCTGTCCACGCCATTGACAACTGTTGTGAGTCGGCTGGAACTCCCTTTAACGTTGGGTCATATTATTGGGGACGTTAAGGGGACCGTCCTTCACGACTCAACATTGATGGGTCAATCTTGACACGTGATAGTAAACGACGTCATATTATTGGGCCCTTACTGGACGTGAGGTGAATACATGGAGGTTGCACCGGCGCAATCGGAAACTACCTTTCGGGGGTCATGGATGGCTGATATTATTCGGGTCCATGGTCGCTTGATTGGGCTCCGTGTACCCACTAAAGAAACCTGTTTTCTCGATTTCATTAGAGGGTGGTGAAATCGTTAAAATAGTGGGAGGGTAATTCATAAAACTAAATGACCATGTTTTATGTCTTAGCTTATATCTTATATAGTTAGTAATGCATGTCTGTTTTCTTTTCAGTATAACTGCTATATAAAATGGTTTCGATGAAAAACCCGCTCGCTGCTATACTGGATAGCAACAGGTTCACCGATCTGAACTACCAAGACTGGCTCCGCAACCTTAATCTTGTATTCGCTTCGGAGAAGCTTCTCTATACGATAGAGAAGAGCCCTCCGGAGGAAACCCCTGCCGATATCAGCCCTGAGGAGCTGATCACGCTTAACCAATGGCGGGACGATGAGGTTAAAGCTCGATGCTATGTGATGGCATCGATGTCCAATTAAATGCAACGGCGCTTTGAGAAGACAAAGTATGCCTCTGCCATACTGAACTGTACGGGGAGAACTCTCGACATGAGAGGTTCACGGCTGTCAAGGAGCTGATGACGAGCCGCATGCGCGATGGGACTTTGGTCCGCGAGCATGGGGTTCGTATGATTGGGCTCGTTGAAAATCTGTCGGGCCTTGATATCGCGCTTCCACACGAGCTGTCTGTGGATGTACTTCTCCTCACGCTACCCGCTGCATTTGACCCCTTTGTGATCAACTTCAACATGAACAAGCTGGAAGCCACCCTTGAAGAGGTGGTGAACATGCTTGTAGTGTTTGAGGGGACTATAAAGAAGGACAAACTGGAGGAGGAACTGCAAGGAGTACCTCGAGCAGTTGCGAACAGCGAAAGGTATGTTCTATATTGAAATAAATATGTCTCTTAATTCGACTTCTTGGGTACTTGATACCGGATGTGGATCTCACATCTGCAATGATTTGCAGGTGATGACAAGAAGTCGACGTCTTAGAGAGGGTGAGACCCACTTGAGGCTTGGCAATGGAGCAAGGGTTGCTGCTATAGCTATAGGAGATGTTCATTTATTTCTGTCTTTCAAATTTTAAGTTGTTGTTACGAGACGTTTTATTTCTTCCTGAATTGATTAAAAACATTATTTCTATTCCTATGCTTGATAGAGATGGATATTCTTGTATGTTTGCTAATTCGATTTGCAATATTTACAAGAATGAATGTTTGATTGGAATTGGGGAACGCGAAAACGATTTATACACCTTAAAATTAAAAGACGTTCCAACTCGCGATGTCTAAGCACACACAACAACGATTAAACGGAAACACAATAACTTGAACCCAGCACAACTTTGGCACGCTAGGCTAGGTCACATTTCTCTAAGTAGGATGAACAAGTTAGTTAGGAGTGACCTGTTTGATCTGTCAGACATCAACTCCCTACCGACTTGTGAATCTTGTCTGAAAGGAAAGATGACCAAGCAACCCTTCAAGGGCAAGGGTGAACGTGCCCAAGGCCTATTGGATTTGATCCATACTGATGTGTGCGGCCCGTTTAGTATTGGTACTAAGTATGGTCACACATACTTCATCACCTTTACCGATGATTACTCTAGGTATGGGTACTTGTACTTGATGAAGTACAAGTCTGAATCCTTTGAAAGTTTCAAGGAATTCAAGGCTGAAGTAGAAAATCAATTAGGCAAAAGTATTAAGGCACTTCGATCTGATCGAGGTGGTGAATACTTAAGTGCTGAGTTTCAAGACTGTCTAAAAGAGAATGAGATTCTCTCACAGTGGACCCCTCCGGCCATACCACAGCTCAATGGTGTAGCGGAGCGTCGTAATCGGACCTTGTTAGACATGGTTCGATCTATGATGAGCTTCCGACCTCATTTTGGGGCTATGCGCTCGAAACGGCGGTAATGTTGTTGAACAATGTCCACACCAAGGCGGTGGATAAGACTCCGTATGAGATATGGATGGGCAAACCACCCAAGTACTCATTCATGAGGATTTGGGGATGTCCTGCTTACGTGAAGCAGACAGTGGGAGATAAGCTGGATACGAGATCCATCTTATGCTACTTCATTGGGTATCCAAAGAATTCCATTGGATACTATTTCTACTATCCCAGCGAAACAAAAGTGTTTATTTCTAGAAATGCCACCTTTATGGAAAGGGAATTTCTACTTGATAGAAAGGGCAAGATAGTAGAACTCGAAGAGGTTCGAGATCCAATCGAAGTACCAAGTGAGTCTCCCGCACCTACAGAGCCAGTACCAGAAATGGTCGCACCTAGGAGATCCGACAGGGTTCCTAGGGCTCCTGAGAGATATGGTTTTATCTTTGAAGATGATCAAGGTGATCAAGTTGTTGGATCTGATCCAAGTGTTAGAGTAGATGCCCAACTAGCCAACTTGTGGCGTGTGGGTTTTCATTGACTCTTGTACAAACGATCTTTATATATGATATTCGCATTCTTACATATGGCATTCTTTACTTTCATTATGTGTGTAATGATTTACAATTGTGTTGAGTAAAGACCTAGATTACACTAAAGAGTAT